>JANHGC010003599.1:0-11951 GCA_027560395.1 Boaedon fuliginosus
ACCCAACATCTGGGCAGAGAACTGATTGCTGAAATTTTTGAATCCCACCCCTGCCTCCATCCTATTCCAGGTTGACAGAGGACATATTTTGTCTGTGTTTTCTGTTGCTGGAAGAAAAATCCAGTCAGGTTCCAAACAGGGAGAAAGATGCTAGAAATAAAATGGAGGCATGTTGCAGAAAAGGGAGCTTCTGTTTAGCTGGTAGCCAGAAACTAGAGACAGCAGCATGTTTTTGGGGTGGCTGACAAAATTGGATGGAGAGTGAGTGGGCTTTTATACATTCTTAGGGGCTTTGTGATTGAGATGCCTGTTGCTATACAATAATATGTTCTTTAATATTTTAATGGCTGTTGCCGGATTCCTATGAGGTTATATAGGGGTCATGGCTGGCTTTACAGGCAAGGGAAAATGCAAATCCTATGTGTTTTGTTTGTCTGAGCTAATCTTGTCAGCTTTGGCTCCTTGCCTGTTTTGTTGCTTATTTGGAGTTTCTGGTTGCTCTTAGCTTAGATAGTCCCAGTCTTTCTGAATGGATACAAAATCTCGACTCCTAAAGACTAGCCTTTTCATGCTTCTGTTTGAGGCTGTTTTTGAGGTGGGAAGATTTGGGTTGCTTTCTGCCTTTAAGAAGATGTCTTTCCTCTTCTCCTTCAGGGGTAATATTTTATTCTGCCTGTTTTTAATATTAAGAATAAGGGATATTTTATCCTGGGAGGACAGCCTGTGATATTCCTTCGGCTATTTAATGAGAGTTATCATATCTCCACAAGTGATATAATACTTGGCTGTTGGCAGTAATATTAGAATCATATTCAACGTTTCAGCACTCCTTTGACCTTGACAACAACATGTTATCGAGTTTATCTAATGAACACCTTCTTTCTCCCCTCTCTGTCCCTGCTAGAAATAGAGCATATGTCAGAAGAGCTCATTTAAAACCGAGGACAGGTAGAGAATGGCTGATGGAAATGTTCACTTTTAGGAGTGAAATTGAAGAGAGTGGTTTAAAGGTCTCGCTAAGCTAAGGAAGAGTGCTTCTTTTCTTTTGCCTTCCAGCTATATCAGTACCGTATGGCTGACATAAACGCTCCTTTCCTACCCAATCTTCAGAAAATGCTTATGAAAAGTGAGCATTAGTTAAGGAGTTGGGAGGGTTCCTTCAAGCCGAGAGCACATGTCAAGTAAGGGAGCTTGCAATCCAGTAGGACCAGTTTGTAGCCTACTTCATTTTCATAGCCAATAATTTCCTAGTTTATTAGGGATTTTTAAAAACAGGGATTTATAAGTAATTGGTGGTTAGCCGCAATTTTAAATGCTTGTTCCACTATCAAGCAAATGTTGGTTCCAGTATGCAATTAATTAACTGCCAGTAATTTTCTGAATTTTCTATAGCCCATTTTATTTGAACCTTCTTTACATTTTTTAAGACAGATGCACCTAAAGACTAAAGGAATTGTATTTACCCGGTACTAAATGCCCTCTGGTCCAAATGGCCCATATTCTTCAGACAAGATAAGAGATTATCTCTCTCCCTCTTGCAGTTTATATGGATGTCAGAACATGACGGCATTCCTGATGTTCTCCTTCCGTCATGCTAGTGTGGCCTTTCCCCTTCCAGCCTATGTTTAAACAATCTTGGGTTGCATTCTGGAAATGCTCCTGCTTAATCCTGTAAATTGTATCTTCCTCTTTGCCATTGTCCTTATAAAGGAAATGTAGTTATGTGACCTGACCGGTTTGCCCACTCATTGGTAAATTTCAGGGGTGGGGTGAGAAGGGAAGAAAAAGCTTGTAATTTAGAGTAGGAAAGACAAGCCATTGGATATTTGTCAACCAATCACCATCCTCAAAATATTTCCCACCAACATTGATAGGACAATATCTCTCCATAGGTGGCTGCAATAGTAACAGCCTGTCAAAGAATGCAGTTCCCCCAGGATACTAAATCCCTACGGTAATGACAGAATTATGCTAAAGATCCCCCATTCCTTAAGAATACACGCTGCTTTACAGGCAAATTCAAGAAGTTTATAGAGCAATATTCTAGCTCAGTTTTCCTCCACCAGATCTGCTAAATCATACATCCCAGCCAGGCGGCATTCATAAACCGGTTGGCTGGGAATGATGGGAACTGTAGACCAACGCGCAAAACCAGAGTAAAACCAGAGTAAAGCCTTTATGCCTTTATTTTCCCTTAACGCCAACTCAGAAGAAGGGGAGATTTAATTGGACAGTCGCTTGTCTGAGATAGTATAGGTTCTCCTGCTTGAGCAGGGGGCTGGACTAGAAGATCTCCAAGGTCCCTTCCAGCTCTATTCTATTCTAACTCGGGGCAAGGGCAGAGGAAGGAGACAGCAGGGGATCACACAGTGGACCATTTGTCCGTCCGCTCAGCGTGGACATCCTCCCGCCGGTTGAGTTACCGCGTTTGCCTGAGGCTTTCCCGGAACGCAGGAGCGCGTTAGGCAAGATCAGAGAGTAAAAGCTAACGCCGCGCCCTTCGCCACCCCCCACCCCACCTCGCCGGCTTCTGCTCCCAGCTCTCCGCCCGGTGGCCGGCTTCCACCTGACTCTGCGAAGTGCAGCGACCGCGATCCTAGGCGGGAGAGGTTTCTCTCGCAGGCGCCTGACTCGCTGGGTTCCCGGAGGAAAAGGACTCGCCGAGAACCGGGAGGGAAGAGGAGAGCTCGCCGGTGCCACGATGACACCGGCCCCGGGAGGAACGCGGCCAGGTGGCCGCACGCCGCCTGTCTTCGCTGGGAAAGCTTCGTTCGGGCAGCAGGGAGGAGGGAAAGGACTCGATCTGGCTCCGAGTCCCGCCGAGGCTTCCCCCGCCCCACCCAACGCCCTGCTCTCCTCCCCTGCCTTCCAATTGGCAAGTCCAGCAGCTGCCGGCCCCTAACGCTATATATGCCTCGTTCCGCCGCGCTATGGGACCTGAGAGCGCAGCATCCTCATCCCGCCGCACGCCAGACCTTCCCTGCCGTTGGGGAGACAGATTCCCCCATCCGACGCCACCGACTCCAGAAAAAGTTTCTTTCGGGTGGCCAGGAATCCCGACTGCCAGGGGCTTCCCGGGGCTAGATCGCGGCCGTTTTAGGTTCCCTCCGTAGCTCTTCTCCACCTTCCTCCCGCGCCTGACTTTTCAGGGTATCGCCCTCCCGCAGCTGGAGGTTCGTCGGCGTTTCGAAGCATCCATCCATCCATCCTTCCTTCCATCCAGTACCAGAATCATGAGTTCCCCTTTGAAGCGAGCCCCTCTGCTCAGCTCCCTCCTAAAGCTGCGGGGTCCTGGCAGCGCACCTGCTTTGCAGCAGCAGCTGCCCACTTCGTCCGTGTGCGCCTTGGAGCCCAAGGCTCCGGTGCCTTCTTGCCCCATGCACGCCCCACATTCACTTTCTGCCCTGCCCGGTCCCGTCAAGTGGCCTCTGATGGGCAGCCTCTTAGACGTCCTCTGGAAAGGGGGGCTCAAGAAACAGCACCAGACGCTGGTGAGTAATCTGTGTTTTCCCACCTCCCCAATAGATCCTTTGCCCAAAGCTAGTGTTTGGCTGACTGTTGAGGGTCACGTATGGTAGAACAGGTGGTTAGTTCTTTGAATGGCAAAAGCAGTTGCTAACCCTCTCTGACCTGGAGGTTTTAATGGCAGGGTTGAGAAATAGCTCTTAAGAGCTTGGAAAGTATTTGCAAGACCGTCTAGTTCAGCATCCCCCTGTGGCTGTGACAGACCGACCTATTGCCAGATTCCCAGACAGCATCATTCCCTACAGATTGGATCAGGTTAATCCAGGCTTCAACCAAGGCAGGGAATCAGTTGCTGGCACATCCTTAAGCGCGTTCCTGGATCTTTGTTTAAAAACTCCTTAAGGAGAAAGAAGCAAGCACTTTGTGAGATAACATGTCCTTACATTACAACACTAGCAAGCTCTTAATCAAATGCTCAACGTAAGCCTCCCCACCGCCACCATTTGAACAGATTTGTTCTGGTCCGTCCTTCATCTGCAGGAGACGCGTCTTAAAGAGTGCTAGACAGCCAGTGTGTGCACTGAAAGCTGTGTGTGCCCTACAGTATATTTATTCGCCTTTTCTTGCAAGGAGTTCTGTGGGACGGGTGAGCCTCGGTGATGGAGTCCTTAGCTGCCCGATTTAACCTCCCCTCTTCCTTTCTTTTTCTTTCTCCTAAAGGCTGAGTACCACCAGAGGTTTGGCAAAATCTTCCGCATGAAACTTGGGAGTTTTGACTCAGTTCACATAGGTTCACCCTGCCTGCTAGAGTCTCTCTACCGGAAAGAGAGTGCCTATCCCCAGCGCCTGGAGATTAAGCCCTGGAAAGCCTATCGAGACTACCGTAAAGAGGGCTATGGGCTACTTATCCTGTGAGTAAAGACGTGGAAGGACACTTGCCACTTTGTGCTGAGAATGTGTTGTGTTGGCTTGAGGTTTAAAGGCAAGGGATGCTAAGAGCAAATAGTTCAGATTGCTGCTTTATAAATATGTTTCAGTCTTTGGTAGTAGTTTTTTGTCTATCTATATATAAATGGATGTGCGTGTGTGTGTATGTTCCAGCCTAACTCTGGAACACCTCTAGCAGTTTCAACCAAACTTGGTACACAGATGATTTACTCTCTGGAAACAAATACTGTGGGGGTGAGACACCCCTAACACCCCTTGGGGGGGGGTTTCTGACCCCTCGGGGTATGTCTTCTGTGAAGATATAGCCTACAGCGGGGTGGAGTTCCCATGGTAACGGCTTCACAATACTCCACAAGGGGGCCTTTGTAATGGAGCCTGTCTGCACCACTATGAGATCGACACGCAGAGATGACATTTCTTGACGCTTCTGGGGGCATGGGGAAGACATTTTTAACTAATTTAATTGTTGGTGAAGTCAGGGCTCAGGGAGAAGTTGCTCTTGCCATTGCCTCTTCAGGAACTGTGGAGATGAATGGAAGGAGGGAGGACAGCCCATTCCTGACTTACTTTGCCACTTCACATCGCCATTCCTGTCTAATACAGGATTGGGATAAATAAATACCCAGCCAATGCTGGGTTATCGGCTAGTTATTTATAAATATTAAATGATTGTGGGAGAAAAGTCAAAGTGCCATTTATAGGTGGTGGATACTTTGCAATCACATTGAACCTATTTTTTAAGGTTTTCTTTGTCCTTTGGGACCACATTCTGCTGTGTCCTCCTGAAAGCAGGCAAGGTTATCGTAGAGAACCAGTGTAGAGAAGCAATTTGCAGCATTGTCTCTGGTTAACTTGGACCTAACCCTCCTGGCAACATTAGAATGGAAAAATTGCAGCAGGAAAAAAAGGCAGTTGTAGATCAAATGCACATAAGATAACATTCAAGCTAGAAGGGAAATGCAGAATGTGACGAATGCTATGTAATGGTAATTTAACATCTCAGTAAAAGTTAAGAGATCACTGACCACTTTCAGTGATTTTCCTCCAAAGATCAGTGACAACAGAGGCATCTAGTACACCAAAAGCTAAACAGGACTTTCAAAGTTTTAGGGGAAATTAAGTCAGAAGCATTCCAGAAAAAAAAAAAAACAGCAGAAACCCACATGCATAAGGTACATTTCCATGTGTGTCCAGGGCTCAAGATTCGCTAAGGGGAAATTTTGCCTTTATTTTATTTAAACTAAATAACATATTGGGATGCAAAGTCATTTTTCCATACTATCAAAAGTCTGCTTGTTATCTTCCTTAAAATATATTAGCATTCCCTTACGAAAATTGCCCAGACTTAATATTGCTTTTAACATTTCCCCATACGCCTTTCATTTTAACCAGAAAATATTACATTTCTTTTAGTCACTTGAATGTTTGTTTTTCACAGTGAAGGGAAGGACTGGCAGAGAGTAAGAAGTGCGTTTCAGAAGAAATTAATGAAACCCATGGAAATTGTAAAGTTGGACACTAAAATCAATGAGGTACTGCATTAGAATATGTGTTCAGAATTATCTCTAAAAGTCTGATCCAGACACAGGTGTAATTTCCAATTTTGAACACTCTTGTTATTATGTGGATTGCTTTAAAAGAGGGGGGGGGGGAAATTAGAATATTGTCTCTTTAAAAATCACTTGAAATCTTTCTTAACTGGAAATCTAGTTGAAACAACAATTTTGAATGCATCTCACTGAGTCTCTGGCATGTAGAAATGTTCCACATCAGAGAAAAGTGAAGGCTACAACTTCCTTCTTAGCATGCCAAATTTCTATATGCAGGAAGAGGAAATATTAAAGGGAAAAGCAAATATTCATATCTCGCCTTCAGTTCCAAATGGTTTAAAAGCATATTACTTAATTTCTATTTCACTTTACTATTTGACTAGTATCCATCAGGTGCTAATTATATATTTTTCACCTCTGACTTTGTTAAAGTTACCAAATGAAAAGAGCTTTTCCAGCCCTATGATAATTTTGATCACCCCTTTTCTGTATCTTTTCCACAGCATCTGTTTTATAATGCGCTGATCAGAACCTACATGATATTTCAAGCGTAGAATTGGCACACCACAGAGTTGAAAGCCTTATGATATTAATATTTTGAAAATTGATTCACTTCCTAATGATATTTCATTTTTCTGATGAAGAACACTAAGAGATCTTTTCAATCTCTTTCACAGGTCCTAGCTGATTTTATGCAACAGATGGACACGCTCTGTAACAAGAATGGGGAAATAGAAGATTTATATTCTACAATGAACAAATGGTCATTTGAAAGTAAGCTTTTCACTCATTCTGGGATGAATGCTGCTTTATACTCAAATGTATATATAGGTTAGCTTTCCCCAATCTCGAGTTCTCAGAAATGTCTTCACCAGGATAGCCATGTTGGCTAACAATTCTGGGATTTTCCCTCCAAATAGAACTGAAAGGTACCAGATAAAGAACAGGTGAAGACTCAGTTTGGTGTAGTGGTTAAATTGCTGGCCTAAATACCAGGAGACCATGAGTTCGAACTCTACTGTAGGGATGAAAGCCGGCTGGGTGGCTTTGGGCCAATCACTCCCTCTTAGTCCAACCCACCTCGTAAGTTATTGTTGTGGGGGGAAATAAGAGGAAGGAGTTTTAGGTATGTTTGCTACCTTGAGTTACTTATAAAATAATAAAGATGGGATAAACATCTTATACATATTTATTTATTTATTTATTTATTTATTTATTTATTTATTTATTTATTTATTTATTTATTTATTTATTGCATTTTTATGCCGTCCAACTCCCGAAGGACTCTGGGCGGCTTACAACATAGATGGCAAGAGCACTCAGATGTTATACACTGCTTAGCGGAGCTTTACAACACTCCCCAAGCGGTTACAGAGTCAGCTTAATTGCCCCCCCAAACAATCTGGGTCCTCACGAACTCTAGGCTGTGTCGGAGGGAAGATTTTGCAATTTAAATGGAAAGTTTTGATACAGTTTCAGATGGCTGATCCCAAGATTTTGCTGAGCTGTTTTGAACGCTATGAGAAAAGATCTATAGGAACACCTCCATTGGTTTTTGCATTTATTATAAAAAAATTAAAATTGGAGAATAGAAGGATTTATATTCCTTGTAGTCATCTGGTTGTTAGCGCTCCCTGGGAGCCTGCCTGCTAACCACCACGAACATAAATCCTTCCATTCTCCATGGTGCAGTCAGAACCGAAGAACCACCTTGGATGAGAAGTGAAACTTCTTCAAGGAAAAAAACAATGAAAGCCCACTTGCCCTCTTGAAAAAGCCCTTTTGGATTTGTGTGCAGGAGAAAAAGAGAAAGTTGTTGTAACCAGTAAACTTGTGCCGTTGCATCCAATTCACGGGGTCCCGGTGTATTCCAAAGAACGGGTTCAGCTTCATTGTTGGGTTGAGAGGGTTTTCAGGGTGGCCGTTGACCAGGGTTGGGAGCGACCATGAGCTGAACCTGGGAACAGGTGCAATTAGCCCCTCAGTTGATTTGTGTCTTTATGATAACGAGGCTCAGTCGTGCATCGAATCCAGCTTTCTAAGGACTTCAATGCTCCTCTGCTGTGCAGGACGAGAGGAGGTTTTTGTCTCAGTTCCTCATCAGATTGTACCACCGTGCAACGAGCTAGCACTGCTATGCCACATTAAACAGTAATAATCAGCCTCGTCTTCAGGCAGGGTTCCAGTGATGGTTAAATAGCCAGTGGATCCCGAGACAGAAGCCGTGAACCGATCCGGGATCCCCTCACCCCTGTTGCTACCAGAATACTGCACAAAGCGAGGAGCCTGCCCGGACATCTGTTGGTACCAGTAAATAGTATTTACGCTTCCAGTAACGGTGCAGGATATTTTTGCTGCTTGTCCTGGAGAGACCGACATGGAGCTTGGCTGGACCCATGGTGCCTGTGAATTGACCCCTTGGAGAAGAGAAAACAGCAGAGATTGGACTCATTTTCTAGACTTTCAGAATGCCACCAAAAGATAGTATGAAGCTTCTTTGGTGCGCTCTGAGCTTCAATGGATTTCTCGCAGGCTTTTCATTTACCCCTACTAGGTAACATCATCAGTGCTAGTGGGGAGTGGGGTTTTCTCTGCACTGATGATGTTACCTAGTGAGGATAATGAAACATTTTGAAGAAAACAACCAAGCTCAGAGGACCAAATTAACCCCCGAGCTACAAAGATTCTCATTTAAAATATAGCCTATTTTGGAGTGTTGTCTTGGGTGCAGTAGATCTTTACTTTCATGAAGGAGAAGAAAAAAGATCACAATGATGAGATTTTCCGTTCTCCAAAATACTACAGCTGCACCACGTTTCTGCCACCAATGCTCAATGTTCAGGCCTGCTTACCTGAGTGGTAATTTAGAAAGGCAAAGAGAAATATTGTCCAGATCATGGTAGGTTATCTACAGTAGCAGATTTAGAGAGATGAAAATAAAATAATGATTATTATGATACAGTCTTTCTCACCCTCTTAAATCTTCTCAGTATGAATTAATGACATCCATGCAAATGTTTTAATTTTGCTTGCCAGGCACCTCACCTTCTTAGCAGAAACCAATGACCAGAGGAGAAATTTGCATAAACCAGATGTGTGTACATATTGAGGAGAGAAATCCTTGGTGCATGGCTGAAAACAGATCCATGCACTTGAAGCACAACTTAATTTTGTTTTCCAAGAGGAGGAACTAAGCACTGAAAAAACACTCCTGTTAGGGATCTGTTAGTGATGAGCAGTCTCTGCGATTCTCTGTTAAGTAAGCTGAACCTGGGAACAGGTGCAATTAGCACCTCAGTTGATTTGTGTCTTTATGATAACGAGCCTCAGTTGTGCATTGAATCCAGCTTTCTAAGGACTTCAATGCTCCTCAGCTGTGCAGGACGAGAGGAGGTTTTTGTCTCAGTTCCTCATCAGATTGTACCACCGTGCAACGAGCTAGCACTGCTATGCCACATTGCACAGTAATAATCAGCCTCGTCTTCAGCCAGGGTTCCAGTGATGGTTAAATAGCCAGTGGATCCTGAGACAGAAGCCGTGAACCGATCCGGGATCCCCTCACCCCTGTTGCCACCAGAATACTGCACAAAGCGAGGAGCCTGCCCGGACATCTGTTGGTACCAGTAAATAGTATACAAACTTCCACTAACAGTGCAGGATATTTTTGCTGCTTGTCCGGGAGAGACGGACATGGAGGTTGGCTGGACCCATGGTGCCTGTGAATTGACCCCTTGGAGAAGAGAAAGCAACAGAGATTGGACTCATTTTCTAGACTTTCAGAATGCCGTCAAAAGATAGCATGAAGCTTCTTTGGTGCCCTCTGAGCTTCAGTGAATTTCTTGCAGGCTTTTCATTTACCCACACTACGTAACATCATCAGTGCTAGTTGGGAGTGGGGTTTTCTCTGCGCTGATGATGTTACCTAGTGAGGATAATGAAACATTTTCAAGAAAAGAACCAAGCTCAGAGGACCAAATTAACCCCCGAGCTACAAAGATTCTCATTTAAAATATAGCCTATTTTGAAGCGTTGTCTTGAGTGCAGTAGATCTTTGCTTTCATGAAGGAGAAGAAAAAAGATCGCAATGATGAGATTTTCTGTTCTCCAAAATATTACAGCTGCACCACGTTTCTGCACCAATGCTCAATGTACAGGCCTGCTTACCTGAGTGGTAATTTAGAAAGGCAAAGAGAAATATTGACCAGATCATGGTAGGGTCTCTGGATCCAAAGGTTGAGACAGATGAAAATAAAATAATGATTATTATGATGCAGTCTTTCTCGCCCTCTTAAACCTTCTCAGCATGAGTTAATGACATCCATGCAAATGTTTTGATTTTGCTTGCCAGGCACTCCACCTTCTTAGCAGAAACCAATGACCAGAGGAGAAATTTGCATAAACCAGATTTGTGTACATATTGAGGAGGGAAATCCTTGGTGCATGGCAGAAAACAGATCCATGCACTTGTTTTCCAAGAGGAGGAACTAAGCACTGAAAAAACACTCCTGTTAGGGATTGTTTGGACTATCAGGTAGGATTTGTTGAAGGTTTCCCATCTCAAGAAATGGCCAGTTCTGAAATTATCCCATTTTTCATGCACTTAGGTTGACACTTCGATTTATTCACAAAGGCAAAACGCTCCTTGAATGGAAGTCAACCATTCTTCATCCCAATCCTTGGATTTCAGAAATGACACCTTCTCAAGATGCACCAAAAAAACCAGCTTTATTCAAACACAGAAACTTAAACATTTGGTGCATGCAAAAACAGCCTTTGTTCTTTTCCCCCACCAGCCACTACTATAGAACCTTCTGACAATTCCAAATATTCTGAGCTTTTTCAATATATTGGAAAAGGTGACTTTCCAACATCTGGATGGCTCTCTAAATTCAGGGCAAATAGCATCAAGCAGCTTGACCAACACAAGATGAGCAGGTACAACCTTCCAGTCAACGGATGTGAACAAATTTGCTAAACTTTCAGGATGAAATAGACATCCAGGGAAAATCATTCCATTTCAAGTTTTCTTGTATTCAATCCTCTCTACTTTCACTTCATCCCCGATGAGTTGATACACATAAATGACAACGACAGAGGACTGAACATCCATCAGGACGAAGGAAGGAATTATATCCCTGGAAAGAAGAAACACCTGTAGTTGAAATAGGAAGCAATTTCTCCAAAATTTGCAGCGTTGGTTTATTTTAAAAAACAACCGTCTTAAGAAACCCAGGTGTGCGTCTTCTATCGCACACATTACGCTAACCTATGACATACTATACTCTTTCTGAATTAATTTCTGGCTTTAAAAAGTGCATTTGGTCAGGGTTTATTTATTTAGGGAGGGCATCTCCATGCAAGCACTGATTTACAAATTTAGTTGAAATAAAGCATCAGCAAATATATACATATATAAGGTATGCGGACCATACAATATAGGTGATAATATAATGAAGACAAAACCACAATACAATCGCCATAATGTGGAGCCATAGAATTGCAATGGAATCGATGTTATAATTTGATATCTAAGGGAGCTAAACCATCTAACTGCATCTGTGATTAGATCTTCCCAGGATTTATTGAAACTTTGTATGATATATAATTAATAATCTTATTATTTTTTCCCAATTGCAACTGCCTAGTGAAAAAAGATAGGAGAAACGTTGGCAGAAAAGTCTATTAGATTAAGAGCCTCGGTGGCACAGTGGTTAAATGCAGCACTGCAGCCTGACTCTGCTGACTTGTCCAGCAGGTTGTCAGATTGAATCTCACCAGGCTCAAGGTCGGCTCAGCCTTCCATCCTTTCTAAGATCGGTGAAATGAGGACCCAGATTGTTTGGGGGCAATAAGATGACTCTGTAACCACTTAGGGAGTGTTGTAAAGCTCTGATAAGCAGCGTATAATATTTGAGTGCTATTGCTATCCATGTTGTAAGCCACCCAGAGTCCTTTGGGAGTTGGGCGGCATAAAAATGTAATAAATAA
>JANHGC010003599.1:12051-23101 GCA_027560395.1 Boaedon fuliginosus
GCCTGTCTCTCTCTAGAGCTGTGTCTATCTTCTGGAGGTGGCGGGGGGGATGAAAAACGAGACCATTTTTGGCCTCCTGGGGCATCTGCATGCCCTGGGAACTCACTCCCACCCGAGGCATTCTAGAGGCGAAAAATGCCCTGTTTTTTGGCCCAAAATGGGCCATTTTCATCTGTTGTTTTGCCTCTGAGGTGGAAGGAGTGAACAGAAGGGTATGTAGATACCCTAGGAGGCAAAAAAAAATGAGTGAAAAAGAGTCATTTGGGGGTGAAACAGCCATTTTTGCTCAGGTTTTTTTGCTTTCTGAGGCATCTGCATGCCCTGCTGTTCACTCCCCCCACCCCCAGAGGCAAAAAAATGGACCCAAACGGGCTCTTTGTGGCAAAAAAATGAGCCATTTTTGGTCTGTAGAATGCTTTGGGGGGGGGGAGTGAGTTCCCAGGGCATGCAGTTGCCCCAGGAGGCAAAAAAAATGAACGAAAACAGTCTGGTTTTTTGCCTTCTGAGGCCTCCGTAGCTCGCATTTTCACCTTCCTATACTCAACATTCGAAGTATAAGACCACAACCTGTATATAGTGGGAACTCTGAGAATGGGATAATTCAGGATTCAAGTTAAGATTTTATGCAATACACTGAAATTTGTAAGTGGAACAGCTTCTACTGGTATTTGAGTTTAAGGCCCAAGGATAGATCAATTTATTGAATCAAAGTTAATCCTTTCTCTAACTGTAATATATATGTTCTTTTGAACTTTTCCCAGTACTTTAATCATGGTGTTTGCTCTTTTCATTATATATTACAGATGATGAGCACTTTTGGGAAGATGATGGTGACACCAGTTGAACTCCATAGAAAACTAAATACGAAAGTTTGGCAAGCTCATACAAATGCATGGGATAATATATTTAAGACAGGTACCTGAAGGACACTGAAAATATTTTGTGAAATATGCATTGGCATCTTAGGTTGGGCAGTGGATTTTGCATCTTGCATCAACAAACCAGTCTGACTATCTGGAGTTCATTTATTTTCTTGAACCATTTTGTGGAATACGTTAGATCAGTATGTGTGTGGGGGGGGGGGTTCCCCTCAAACCTGACAACCTTAGGATGCATGGATTTCAATTCTCCAGTCAGAATTCTAGGAGTTAAAATCCATACACCTCAAAAGTTGCCAAGTTTGAAAAAGGCTGGGTTGGATGAAGATGGAATGCAAATCTTAATCAAATCACTAAGCTCCGTGGTTGAACAAGCCTTTTATTTTAAATCTCCCTACGCCAAGTTCAACAGACTCACCAATATTCTAAAATGGATATTTAACTTGTTTCCTGCTATTAGTTACAGTTGGTATGAACACTTGATTGTATGGCTTAAGTGTGTCACCATGGAATGAGTAAGAATACAAGACTAGACAAGGCAAATGTTTAGTTCTCTCCCACAAAGATTTGAACATTATGCTTGTATCCTAAGTTTCCTTCAATGAACCTCAGAGAAATAACCAGGCATTATTATAATAAAATAGAGATCCGAACCTTATTTTGCATACTAAAAGTCTTCATCCTTAAATGAAAAGGGAAGGAGGTAATCTTTTTGTAGGCTAACCTCTCAAAATCTGTGGGTCCCCAGTCATGTTGGAACCAATTCTCCCAGAATTCCCTGTTTTCAGACAGGCTGGCCAGTAGTCCTGGGAGATGCAGTCCAAATATATTCAGAAGATGATAGGAAAGCTTAATCTAACTTGTAACGTTTCCTGATCTCTTTGAATATTTTAATGTCCTCGTGCATATGAAAAAGTAGACCTTTGAGGTTTCCATGCCATCATATCATTGTTCGATCATCTCGTCCTCTTTCCTCCTGCAGTGAAATGCTCCATTGACAGCAGCCTGAAAAAAAACTCCGCAAATCCCTCTGAAGACTTCCTCTGTGACCTCTATTTTGGGAGCCAGCTTTCGAAGAAAGAACTATATGCTGCTATTTCAGAGCTTCAGATTGCTGGGGTTGAAACGGTAAATACTGTTAGTTTCTTTTCATTGGTAAATGAATACCGATTTCGGATAACCTGCCACACGTCGCAAAGGCTTTTTCCTTCTTCATTCAATCTTGTTCTTTCAGGTAGAGTTTTTATAGTTAGAATTAAATAAGGGATTTTAACACAGTGATGACATTGGTTTGTACATTCCATTTTGCTGCAAGATGCAACGCTGCTGTAGTTTCCCCTTTTTTCTAGGATGATGGTTTCAGGCCATTCACCACAATGGTGCGTTCCAGAAGTATCCCCTCTAACTCATATTACACACAAATTTTTGTCATGATGGGAATTATTGTGGAAAACCTATGGATAACCCCAGGTTGAAGGAGCCTAGTGAAATATCTTAAACTTAGCTGTCCATTATTTGGTACAATTCAATGGGAATGATAAACGGCAATTGGTACTCATTACCGTTGGTAGTTGGCTCACAAAGCTGGTTGGTGCAAGCAACCAGATCTGCATGTGTAGGGTTCAAGCTAACTACTTCATTGCATTCTGACTATACTACAGGAATCTCTTCAGAATACTTATCTTCTCTTGGGAACAAACAGATAAGGTCTCATGGAATTGTTGGGGGGAGTGTCAGCCCTAGATTTCTTGTGACTGAGCAACAACTCAAGGCTAATTCTTCTCTTGGTATCGTCCTCTTGCCTGTCTGGCAGTTTCTCAACACAAAGTCACACAAAGCTTGATAAGATAGATGACTATTTGGACATGTTCATGAAGTCATCTGGAGTTAAGGAGATGATTTCTTTTCAGACAGACATGGATGAGAAAAACACAAGGACATAAGTGGTTGCTTGGCGGTAGTCATCTAGCACTAAATAATTGTGGGATAGCTGACTACTGCAGCAATCTCCCCACATGCCATTGTGTTATTCAGTATATATTATGAATGTGCTGCAGATATTCTGCCAGTATAAGTGAGAAGTAACACGAAGAGTGTGAAGTGGTGCCTCAAGCCATTTGAAATATTGTTGCCAAGTTCTAATTTTCAAAGTGGCAGAAAGAGAACATTTAATTTCAATTAAATTGAATTTAATCCATTCGACCCTCCATTTATTATTACATTTTGGAAGAGTGTTTTTAGCATGACATTTAAGAGCTGTAGGAGGTAGTCTTTGACCCTCCCAAAGTTTGCCACCTTCTGATAGAGTTGATGGGACCAAGTCATCCACCCAAGTCTGAAGAATTGAATCAGAGCTTCTTTCACTTTCTTGTTTCCTACTGAGGGGGAGGAGGTGGATTTCTGTTGAATTCTAGAGAAAGGTTGTGAGAGTTCTACCTGCACAACAGGTAGGAAAATTAGAAGAGTGTAAAGGCATTTAATTCTGGCACTGAGAAATGGATGGGAAAGAAGAGACGGTTGTTAAGGGAATCTGTCTTCCCTATTAATTTTGCTTGTCAGGAAGTTGCAAAAAGGGATTACGTGACCCCGGGACAGTGCAACCGTCATAAATGTGGGTCAGTTGCCAAATTTTTATTACATGACCATGGGGATGCTGCACAGGTCGTAAGTGTTAAAAACGATCATACGCCACCTATTTCAATGCTGTTGTCACTTTGAACAGTCATTAAATGAACTGTTGTAAGTTGAGGACTACCTGCATTGGAATCATTGTAATATATAGGCCTACATCAGAGACCTGACAGGGAAGCAGCTAATCTAGTTCATTGGAGATGGGGCACCTGTACATATATATTTTACTTGTGTTTCACTTTTTGTCTTCTTGCACTGAGACCAACTTCTTGCTACAGATGCTCTGAACTTGCATTAGGGAGACCAGATTTTACTCATCCACATTTGAGACTTGATGAGTAGGGCACAATCTTATAATATTTTCTGCATTTCACTAATGATACTCTTACATTAGACATGCACAAAGCTTTGAGGATACCAAATTGCAGTGAGTGGTTTGCCAAGAACCACGTCAGAAGCAATAATCCGTGGAACCTGGACAAAAAAAATATATATGCAATTTTATTTTCTTTCTTAATTAAAATTAAACAGTGAATGTGGACACCACCCAGTTATACATTTAATAATATTTCCTTCTGTTGCATTACAAATCTATTATTTGATAATTGAGGCTTTTAGAAGCTCATGGGGCCTCACGACTTCAGATTATCCATCTCTTGTTTCCATCAGCTGCTAAATCTCCAAATGGTAGGGTCATAGACCTTTCTCTAAATTGTGAAGCCTAATGTTTTTAAGCGTCTTCACATTTTTTACAGAACCATTCCTCGGATAAGAGCAAGTTCAGGCTTTTTACTTACCAAAGTTGCCTATAGAACAAAAACATTTTTTTGGGTATAATGTGTTTAGATTTCCTCTATTAGTGTAATAATCAAGAGTGATTTCTGTTGCTTTTTTTTTCAGACTGCCAACAGTTTGCTTTGGGCTCTGTACAACATCTCCTGCAAGCCGGATGTCCAGGCAAAGCTGTTTGAGGAGATACAGAATGTGGTTTCACCTGGAGAAGACCCAAATTGTGAACACCTGAAAAAAATGCCGTATTTGAAGGCATCCCTGAAGGAATCAATGAGGTAAACTGATTCACAAACCTAAGAATAAAATTATTAGTTCCCCTTGAATTGGCAGCCATAGAGCACAAAATTCAAGTGAATATCGATAGCTCAAAGGAAGACCAATGTAAGGTGGATACATAAATAGAACAGGCTGAAATTCCACCTGGCCACCCTTTTTCTCCTTGTTTAAGGACAAAGAGCATGGTGCAGTGGTATGTGGAAAAGACATTGGTAGACAGGGGAAAGAGTTGCTACCTAGGGAACGGTCAGATAAGAGATAGCATAGCCCACAGATGGATAATGGGCAACACAAGAGGTTCAGAAGGGACCCTTCCTAGGGTTGCCACAACGACGTTCAAGATCAGTCTCTAAAATATGAAACAATTTTGTTGGAAGGGTCTTCTCTGCTGTGAAGAGGGAAGAATTTTGAAATGGTCACCCCAAACCTTTCTAAGATAAAGATGTTAATACATTCATGGTGCTCCGAGCAACAGGCTTAGAAGTCACTTTGGCTACGTCTGGATGTTTTGTATAGTGGTGGTGCAGTGGTTAGAGTGCAGTACTTCAGGCTGCTTCTTCTGACTGCCAGCTGCCTGCAATTTGGCAGTTCAAATCTCGACAGGCTCAAGGTTGACTCAGCCTTCCATCCTTCCCAGGTTGGTAAAATGAAGACCCAGATTGTTGGGGCCAATAGGCTGACTCTGTAAACTGCTTAGAGAGGGGTGTAAAAGCACTGTGAAGTGGTATGTAAGTCTAAGTGCTAGTGCTATAGTCTTGTCGATAATGTGTGTACCCCTTGATAGATATGTTTGACCCCCTCCTCCAAATAAAGTCCACTTATCCCATTTTACTGTAGGTTAACACCTTCTGTGCCGTTTACGACTCGAACCCTTGACAAAGAAACAGTCCTTGGGGATTATGCTCTTCCAAAAGGGGTAAGTGTCTTCCACCACATATTGATTATGATTAAATGATTGAATGCATAACCTGTTTTTCAACCAACGATAGCACTTTTATCAAATGTAATTGGCCTTATATCTTATATTTACTGGCATGCTTTTAAATCTCAAACACCTCTTAGATATGCAGGTAGTGATTCAAAGCTGTAGGCCTTAACTATCCTCACACATCATTTTTACATCTCCTGGTACAACTTTCTCACATGATTTCTTTCTATTAGGAGCGAGGAATTCATACAAGCTGTAATGTAAGATCTATACTGAGTTTAACATAGATTAAGCAAAGGAAGAAAAAACCCTTCCTTATCTCCCTCCCTCCCCAAAATGCAGAAAAAATGATCCTTATTCTATCCATATGTATGCACCCAGTTTTATTCATTTCAGCCTTTACTCATACCCACAAAATATTGTGTGTGGTCTCTTGCTATATAAAAAAATATAATATCCATCATTTCTTGATCAGATAAAAGTAATTTTCTCTGACATGGGTTTATTTATTAGATTTATTAGGCCATCCTATCTCAAGTACATGACTCTGAGTGTCTACCAATATGAAAAATAATAAAACTACATTTTTTAAAAATTGGAAAGATGAAATAGAACAACGAAGAGAAAATTACAAAAACATTACTTAGCATATCCCAAAAATGGGCTCTATCACACACCTCAGACTCAAAGAATTTACTGAGTTTCAAACTGTGAGATATTCTTTGGTTTATTTTATTTATTTTAAATTCTGTTGAGCCAGCATTCATTGTATCATTGTGACAGTTATTTGGGAAAATTGAATAATGACAGCTGCCTTCATATCCATGTTGCTTTATGGCGGCCGTGTTAACACAACATCCTTAACTGGCTTATCAACAAAATTCTACCTGGATAGAGTTAACTTGATGAAAATATTGATGTTTGCCTTATGCAAGCTAAGTTTGTTTGATTAGATTCAATGTATTGAGTGCATCCAGAAAATGAGGTAATTCAGTAAGCAGATTAATTGTCCCATGTGAACATGATCAGTATATATAAGCAGACATTTAACCAGTGCAGCTCCTCCCTGAACCCCAATGTAGTAAAGTTATTGGGGAAATAATCATTGATTATTCAGTGATCTTCCCAGTAAAATAACAAAACACATTTTCACATCACTGTGTGAAATTATAAAGCCTGATCTCTTAAAGGTGCGGAAAGCTCTGGTTTCTGTAGCACTACTTAACATGTTAAGTCAGATCCAGATCCTGAAAATGGCTCATAATCAAGTTAAATCTCATTTAACTTGTCTTTAAAAAAAGGAACAACCCTGTATTTTTCTCCCTAAGAATGCCATTACTCCAAAGAACTAAAATCCTGCCTTTTTTTTAATTCACTGAAAATATATCTTCTTTGCAAGAAGTTTTGAAAATTCTTATCCTAACTTTACCTCTTTTTGTTGACTATGATATTTCCTTTGGATTGTGATACGTGTCTACTTTAGGTTCAGCATCAGTGTTTTTGATATAGGCAACTTCGAGTCTCCCCCAACCCCCAACCAAAATATGTCCATGTTCCACTCATTTGACATTTGTTCTCACTGCTTTGAAAAATACACTTTGTGTATTTGTGTTTGTATTTACAGACGGTCTTGATGATTAACACTTACGCTCTGGGATGCAATGAAGAATATTTCAGTAACTGGAGTGAATTTCAGCCGG
Organism: Boaedon fuliginosus; assembly: GCA_027560395.1. Classification (NCBI taxonomy): domain Eukaryota; kingdom Metazoa; phylum Chordata; class Lepidosauria; order Squamata; family Lamprophiidae; genus Boaedon; species Boaedon fuliginosus. Next base: position 19,257 of record JANHGC010003599.1, read on the forward strand.
AGCGCTGGTTGCAAAAAACCATCCATCCATTTTCTCATGCTCCATTTGGCATTGGAAAAAGAATGTGTGTTGGGCGCCGACTGGCAGAGCTGCAACTTCAGCTAGCTCTCTGTTGGGTAAGCATTCCGTTATTTTGGATACAAATCTCTCCCCCATTAGTCTGTACAAAAAAAGAAACCATTCTACGGCAGTGGAAATGTATTCCATTGTAATGGAAAGTACGGACGATCTTGGAGGACGAGGGAAAGAGATGCTACCTAGGGAATGCTCAGACAAGAGAGGGAAGAACCCACAGTCACTTAATGGTCAGAGAAAAAAGGGCAATTTTCATTAAATCCAGGGGGAGGACTCTCTTTGCACAAAACCTTCAAACAGAGGTTGGATGGTCATCTATCAGAGATGCTATAGTGATCCTGCACTGAATGAAGGATTGAACCAGAAGATCCCTTCCAATTTAGGGTTCTGTGAGTCTGTGTTGGCCTTCCAAAGGAGAAGTGACCAAATAAAAGCAATGCTACAATCCTTCCTACCTTAAACAAATATTGCTTATTTCTCTTACTGAAAGAGATGAACTTTTCAAAGCCTTATGAACTTTGCTGTATCATATTTTCCTGCTGTTATTGCCTGTGGGGTTAAACTTTGACACAGACACCCAGAGGTTCCCTAGCTCAGAATCAATCTTGATCACAGGTTGGGGAGGTTCTAATGAACTTCATTTTCCTTGTATTACAGCTTGTACGGAAGTATCAGATTGTAGCTACTGACGACAAGCCGGTAGAAGCTCTTCACTTAGGAATCCTCGTCCCCAACCGAGAACTTCCGATTGCATTCAGACGACGCGAAGGTAAAAATTAGTGTCCCATTATGGAGTTAATTATATGTTTAAGGTGATCTTTAAAAGTCAAAAACAGAGACTCTTCAGAGATGAAATGAGGATGACGGACAGCTGTTAAGAGTAATTCTACTTGCATGCTTTTGAAAAGGAAATGTCTAGCCCTCATGATTGCAGGAGGAAAACAATGCCATTTGTTAGCTTCCTACATTTTGAAAGCATATGCAAACACAAATAAACATTTGGGCCCTGATAGACATCCTTTTTGTCAAGTACAAAATCCATCTCCATATGCACTAACTGAACAATAAAGATTTAAATTACTTTAAGATGATATATGGAACTTAAGATTCCTTGTGTAAATACACTTGTGCCGGGAATGAAATCAATAGGACATTTTAAAGTTCTATTTTGATCAGTTACTTTTTAAATTTGGCCACTAAGGCCTTTCATAAATATATAAATACTAGTATAACTGTTTCCCTTTTCTTCCTGAACTGAAGAATTTATTAAGTTGTCTCTTTGTTTTCCCATAGATTCTACCGGAAGAACCGCTGACATTTTTCTTAGGCAGCATTCTTGAATTTCAGATTCCCAGATCCTGCTAGAGTCTAGTTATATTTTGAGCAATGTGTGTTAACAGCAAGGACAGAACAGCAGGAATCCAAAGATAGCTTGAAGGCAAATCAGTCAAGCTATGCTGAGCACACCTAAGCAGACACTTCACATTATTGTAAAAGCTATACCAAAGGTTCCAAAGAATGGAAGAAAGGCAGACTTACAAACTTGGCAGTTCTTTTCACCTAATCCTGGGGTGAAAGCAAGGTCCAGGCTTCTCCATCTGCTGCTGTGAGATGTACAGTTCTCGCCCCCTGCTGTTAATGTTTGTAGGAAAGCAATAATTGCAAAGTGATGGAATGACTAAGTCTCTGAGTTCAGTCTTGACCTCAGGATGGAAACGCCAGAGGAGAAATTTTGTTTTTCCTGTCCCCAAGCCCTGGTGGAATTTTAAATGAGGACCTTTGTCTGCAAGAGGGTGAACATTTGATTGCAAAGGGACGGAAAGTATTCTATGAGCTGTGTTAAAAGTCCATAAAGGGAAAGAATGGCGATAATAGAAGTACTATGCTTTCATCTTTAGAAGAGGAGAGCTGTGTTAGTCTACGGTGGCAAGAAATCTGGAATGAATGAAGGGTTTGTAGAAAGGCTGAAGGGCTGTATTTGAAAAACAGAGTAGGTCTGGTCCTCTCTGATGTTGCATTGTTGCAACTACTGGGGTTGCAACCCTTGAGCAACTACATATGGAGAAATATCATACATACAAACACGCACACACTCACACAGAGGCTTCCAGGCAGACAGAACAATGAGTCACATTACAGAATGCAGACCACCCAAATTGTTATGAGCCCTTCAAGGTGATGCATAGTTTCGAGGCCAAAACAAATAACTTATGCTTGGACGCAGTGAGCTGTACACTTGATGACTCCGTCTGTGAGGCGAATAAGATCATGCAAGCAGACCAGTACGATTTATTTCCCACCAAATCAAATCCAGCTCCTAAATTATTTGTCACAGTCCAGCAAGGCCCTGTAACTTTTTCCTTTGGCTAACTGAAGACTTGAGGCCATCGTTAGGTATACTGATGCCTTAAATGGCAGATGTTATGGGGAGCAATGGCAGGTCCAGCTATTCCCTTCTCTCCAATACAGACACGCAGAATAACCTGTTTATCAGCTTTCATGTGTGGATGGTAGCAGAGGGAGATGGGGTGCTACCTTTTCTTCTGCCACAATCAACAGTATGTCTTGGTTTCGTCAGATGTAATGATCATGATCTTTTAACTGCCTCTTAAACAAGAGTAAACAAATTCTTCAGTGCAATGTTGTAAGAGTTCCATGCAGATTCTTCATCTCTGAACTGAGATCAACAAAAAATGTGATTCACTGTGCACCCGACTTTCATGTCTGTGAGCTGCCACGGTTGGAAATAGGATGCTCCTCTGTTTAGACAATCAGTCTGGTCCAGCAAGGTTTCCATTTAAGTTTACAAATTCACACTGATATGTCACAATGTACGCAGAATGGAACATCAGCCTTACAGCATTCCATAGAATATAAGGATTATAGTTCCCAGGTATTTTCTTGTATTCTTTTTTGATTCCCTTCCTATTGTGTTTTTATGTGTTTTTAATTGTATTTGTTAAAAAAAAAGTAAATGTGTTTTTTTTAAGATCTCTATATTTGGAAGAGTTGTTTATAGCTTATTTTTTTTCTTTGTTTTTTTAAAAACAAATTTTAACATCCGTTTCAGCACTGATATTTAAACCAACTGTTCTGAGAATTTTATAATAAAAAGAATTTGTGCATGTGATTTTTTTTACTATTTGCCTTGAACGTAATCCATGTCGAGCATCTTTTTCAAGATTGGCACACTAGTTGTGATACTTTCTTCTATTAAATGCAAGGTTTGTTGCAATCTCTTTAAAAATTATTATTATTATTATTATTATTTATTACCCCGCCTCTTTTCCCCAGTCAAGGGGAACTCGAGGTGGCTTAAAACACAATTAAAAATACAATAATAAAATAAACATTATAAAAGCATTAAAATAAACTATAAAACTTAAAACTATTAAAACACAGTCATACACCACACATACAACCATTCTTACCGTGAGTCAACAGTTCCAAACCCGCCAACAGAGCCAGGTCTTTATGGCTTTGCGGAAGGCCAACAGATTTGGGATTTAATTAAATAATTAATTAAATAATTAAATCTAAACTGAAACTCAGACACCTTTCACAAATCCAAATCTCATTTCAGAAATCAATCAGTCCACATAACACTAATACAACTCCCTACCCCAAAATTAAAACACTTTCCCCAGTTCATACAACGGAACATTTTTTATTTATTTATTTGATTTATATCCGGCCTCTCTTCACCCATTTGGGGAACTCGAGGCAGCAGAACAATACAATAAAAACATCGACCTATACAATAAAATCAA
>JANHGC010003599.1:42982-60180 GCA_027560395.1 Boaedon fuliginosus
TTCGATCTGACAACCTGCTGAACAAGTCAGCAGAGACTGCAGTGCTGCATTTAACCACTGCGCCACCGAGGCTCTTACAAATTCAATTCTATGGGCCAAAAAAATCCTTGCCCTCTATTTCAAGAAAATAGATTCATCAGTTTCATACCTCCGAACTGGGATTACAGCTCCAATGTTATTTATTTATTTATTTGTTTGTTTGTTTGTTTGTTTGTTTGTTTAGATTTATACCCCGCCTCTCTTCCCCGGTCAGGTTTATATCCCGCCTCATCTTCCCCTACCAATATTGCCAACAGATCTTGGAAAGCACCAGTTGGAGAGCTACTTATACAGACATAGAAGTCTGGGTCAGTGTTTATTTCTGAAGTATAGAGAGCTTGCAGGTTTGACCCATACAGTATTTTAGGTGATGGTTGTTTGGGCAGGTTGTAAAAATCCATCAGCATGATAAATAATATATATATATTTATAGCTGACCCTTGTTAATGCAGGTGTGATGAATTTTTTTAAAGAATGAGAAGCTTAGGATTCATGGAATCTTTGGAGGGCATGATGGCTCAGCAGTTAAAGATGCTGAGCTTGTCAGCTGGAAAGCTGACAGTCTGGGTTCGAGACCCAAGGGCCATGATGGAATGAGCTCCTGTTATTTACCCCAGCTCTTGTCCACCTAGCAGTTTGAAAGCATGTAAATGCAAGCAGATAAATAGGTACCACTTTGGTGGAAAGGTAGCAGTGCTCCATGAGCCTCAGTGTATAGTCATGCTGCTGACATGACCATGGGAATTTCTTTGGACAACGGTGCCTCCCTTGGCTAAGAAACAGAGATGAACACTGCCCCTTAAAGTCAGAATCAAATGGATAGAATAGGGGTGTCAAACTCTCATCACCACAGCATCATGTGACAGCATGACTTTTTTGCCCTTCACTATACCGGGCATGGGCGTGGCCAGCATGTGACACATCTGGCCTGCGGGCCATGAGTTTGACAGCCCTGGGATTGAGAAAACCTTCACCTTTAGCATCTGGATAGTACCATATCAAAGGAGATTGCCTTAGAGCAGCGGTGTCAAACTCACAGCCCACAGGCCAGATATGTCACACGCTGGCCACGCCTACCCCTGGTTTAGCAAAGGGGGAAAGTTACAATATGTCACATGATGACAGTGTGTCATCATGAGTTTGACACACACACACACGCCTTAGAGCAATAGGCTGCTCTAAGGGGATTTGAGGATATTTCACATGAATGAGTTTCTTCTCTGTAAATTCTGAGCAATGTCTTACATCTGGCTAAGACGTAGGACTGATGACCTTGGGCAGCTGCCAGATCTTTAGTTTCCTAACAAACTGTATTTTGATCTGTGCTCCCAAGTTGTATATGTCCAATGATCTCCAGGATGACATGGATCTCTTGGGAAAATCCCAAGAATGTCCTCAATCTAATATTGCTCCAAGCCTCTAAGCATTGTGAATTATTTAAAGAGCAGATGGCATCCTTTGATGTTGTGAAGAATGGAAGGCCAGGAAATCTTTTTTCAGGTTGCAAGTAAAGTAGTTCTGGCCATCTTCACTAGAAGACTGAAATGATTCCACTAGAAGAGTGAAATGATTCAACTCACCAACACAAATTATTGCCCCAAACAGCTCTTTCTGGGATTATTTTACGAAGCCTACCACTGTTATATTGAAAGTGCACTGTAAGTCTTGTAAATTCTTGCTCTTTTGTGTGTGTGTGTCGTGCATTATCACTTGTCTATTTTCTGTGTACAATGAAGGTGCAGCACTGAGTACAAAAGGCCGGTCAGTCAATAGCAAATTTACATTGTGGGTGCTGGCTTGAATTAATCAATAGTGTTTGACTTAATTGACTCATTTGGAGTTGACTCTCCTCTTTTCCACATGACATTGCAAGAAGGAGAAAAGATACACACCGGTGCAAAAATAGTTTCCCATTCCCATCACCCCAGGGCAAGGTTAATCTTACAAACAAAGAGACATGGCTACTTTATGGCATGGTTTGTTTGTTTGCTTGTTTTTTTTAAAAAAAAACTTAGAATTTGTGACATTGTAGTTTAACTGCTGGAGATGAAAAGGAAGGCTTGTGGGATAAATTACAACATGAGCCAAAACTAAGTTGATTTTCCTTGGTAATGATGATCCTTCGCATGGCTGGAGGTCTCATTTGCTGCTACCACACATCAAGAGGAAAAACTGAACTGTCCTGCTAATCTTTAATGTTGACTCCCATCTTGATAGATAATGAGCTTTATGCTGGTCTGCTCAACTTTGAATACATCAAGCTGAGCCAGCCCTATCATATCTAGGAGATCCATAACTTGCTGGCTCTTTCTTATCTGTTGGAGCTGAGAGAAAATGGTAAAACATGTCAAGTAATTGACAGACTCTGACAGGTGGCACGACCTGAAGTTGCTTAACCTGCGTGCAACCGAACAGGCCATCACATGTCCAACAGTTTGCAAACAGCATCTCCAAAACTGTTAGCATGTTTACTGAACTGACTCCTGATTAGAAAGATAAGCAGGAATTCTTTTTCAGTCCCCAGTGCATATTAAATTCCCAGCTTTTTTTTTCAGATCTAGACTTTACTATACAGCATTTTTTTAAGAAAAAGGGAAATAGGTGCCTAGAAACCTAGAACTAAGAAGAAATTTCTTGACAGTTAGAACAATTAATCAGTGGAACAACTTGCCTCCAGAAGTCGTGAATGTTTCAACACTGGAAGATTTTAAGAAGAGATTAGACAACCATTTGTCTGAAATGGTTTTCCTGCCTAAGCAGGGGATTGGGCTAGAAGACCTCCAAGGTCTCTTCCAACTCTGTTATTCTACATTCTATATCATAGATAAAGGAATTCAAATTTAGGAGCAAGAATATCTGAACATTTTCCTTCTCGTCCTTCCCTCTAAGTTGCATTAATTGGTTGACAAAGAGCGTATACGTAAACAATCTGCCACAATTATTAACTAGTTTGTTTATCTTTAGTTTAGGAAGTGTCCATTGCTCTTGATGCTTTAGTAAATTGCTAAAATTGGCCTTCAGCCATAGAAATGAAAGACGTTTTTGTCAGATATTGTAGAAGATAGTCCAAAGTCATGAAAGAAGGACCGGGGGTAACATGGTAGCAATATTCCAATATCTAAGAGGCTGCTGCGATGAAGAGGGGGGGTCAACCTTTTCATCAAAGCACCTGAAGGCAGGACAAGAAGTAATGGATGGAAACTAGTAAAAGAGAGAAGCAACCTTGAACTAAGGAGAACTTTTCTAACAGTTAGAATAATTAATCAGTGGACAACTTGCCTCCAGAAGTTGTGAATGCTCCAACACTAGAGGTTTTTAAGAAAAAAAAAATGGATGATTTGTCTGGATTAGTACAGGATTTCCTGCTTGTGAAGGACTAGAAGACCTCCAAGGTCCCTTCCAACTCTGTTACTACTGTATTATTCTGTTATTCTAACCTTTTAACAATCCTATGATTTTCAGACTAAAATATAGCAGTGTGACAAGTTCAAACTATATGAATTAGTGTTCCAACTCATCTTCAACCACACGAATCATTAGAAAGGGAGAGTTATTAATAGCTTTTTCAAAGGTTTCACCTGTCCCAGGATAGGAACTTTTCACTTTTTACGGTGTGTTCAAGTTAGTCCCTTTCTCCTCAAGCCTTTTTCCTGTTAGAAGGACATACGTTTGAACCTCCAACAGGTGTAGTCTGACCTCTCTTCAAGCAGAACAAGCGTTGTGCATAATTTGCAGGTTACCACAAGGCTTCCGTTACTGGCTGTGCTGTGCGGAATCAATTACAATCTCCCTGCCAAACTTCTCCACAAGGAGTTTTGCTCCCCTGTTTATTTGCTCAGAAGATGGAGAGCTTTTTATTCCTCTGTGAAATCGGAAGCTGCTTTTGATCACTTTTGCCTTTGTTCTGCAAGATCACACATTGCTCGTGCAGGCCCAGCCGTATTGCAGCCCATGCTCTTTCTCCTGAACTTTTCTACTAATGACTTTCAGAGGAGAGGTTTTTCACAGCAACTTGTAACACTTCAAATAATTTCATGTTTGTAAAAAAAAAAACCTGCCAAAGAAGACAAAGCTGGTTGTTATCAAGAGACACGGTCTTGTTACTTGGCGAAAGGTTTTTCTGTGGTGGGAAAGGTTTGCAGAAACATCTGTTTGAATCATAAAGTGAAAAATGGATTGTAAGGCAAAGGTTAAATTAGAAGCGATAGCAACATTTGTGTGCATCTCAGCCCTGGTTTCTATCAATCCGGCAGGTTTTTAAAGAAAGGAACATAACAAGTGGTGTGTTTATGTGTGAGTACATTTCACTCCATAATTACTTCTTTTAGCTGTGTTTTTCTTCATCCTGCGTTGTGTTCTAATACCAGGCAGCAGTTTAACTTGGAAAATAAAAGGAATTGTGGAATTGGTAATTCCGCAAACCTTTTTGATCTTTAAATCAGACTGACTATTCTACCCCACTCTTGTTTTTCATAGAAGAAACCAAATCCAGATTTTCAATATGTTTAGCTTGGGGAAAATCACATTTTAGCTTGACTTTCATTTTTGTGAAACAGAGGTCGCGTAGATTTTGCCTTGGGTATCCATCCTTTTTGAAGAGGAGTTGATCGATTACATGCCAACAAGTTGTTACCGGCTCTTAGTGATCACATAGTCATGGGTGTCACACGCAACCATATCATGTGATGTATCGTGACATATTGTGACATTTTTTGCCTTTACGGAGCTGGGGGTTGGTGCGGCCTGCGTGTGACGCATCCAGCCCACAGGCTGCCAGTTTGACAGGCAATAGATGTTCTCCATCATGATCAGGACCTAACCTGGTTCTTCAGGTCTTCTGATTGTGCATTTTTGTTGCTACTGTAACTGAGTGTAAATAGATTATATAAATCAACCCTACGCTTTCGTTGGAAGCCTCTTAAGATGCTGTCATGGCTGAATGCACAGGTATGTTTGAAGCCTAATTTGAGATAGGATTCTACAAGCCAAGGTGAGCAACACTTTCAGATGCTTTCAAACATCCTCTGCCACTCGAGAACCTGAGTGGTAGATTCGATACTAGCATTCATACAATATTGTAGGAAAGCTCACATTATTGCAAGCTCGTCTAAAATGTCCTGCATCTTGAATTTCAGGAAATACCACATTATGCTATGAAGTTAATTGCATAGCTATAAGGGAAATCTTTGCAGATCTGTGCAGGGGAATGCAGGGGAGAAAAGTAAAATGTCAATGTGTGTGAAGGTACAAGTAGCCCTCGACTTAGAACAGTTCATTTAGTGACCATTCAAAGTTACAACGGCACTGAAAAAAGTGACTTATGACTATCTTTCACACTTACGACTGTTGCAGCCTCCCCATGGTAACATGATCAAAAGCCAGACATTTGGCAACTGACTCATATTTATGATGGTTGCAGTGTCCCGGGGTCATGTGATCACCTTTTGCAAACTTCTGACAAAAAAGTCAATGGGGAAGCCAGATTCACTTAACAGTTGTGTTACTAATGCAACAACTGCAGTGATTCATTTAATAACTGTGGCATGAAAGGCCATAAAATGGGACAAAGCTCACCTGAGTATTATCTCACTGAGCAACAGAAATGGTGGGCTCAGTTTTGGTCATAATCCGACATAACTAAGTCTGTGGACATTGACTTTGGCCTAGTCTAGGTTTGCCATCCTGCCTAAAACTTATAATGTCAAAGTTTTTTTTTTAATGGAAATACTGCAAAGCACCAGTCTGTGGAATCATACCTATTTTCAAGACCGTTGTTGCACCCGCATAATCCCAGGATAAGAAAACAAATAAGGTGGATTATTATTGTAGTATAAAACTTTATTTGGAAATACGGCCAGTTCTCCAGGAAAAAAAGGCAAAGCTAACTCAGAAAAAGTCAGAGCTGCCCCCAGAACTTTAGAAGCAGCAGTTTTACTTTCTGGAAAATGGGGATTATTTAACAGGCCACACACGTTGTTCCCCATCCTCATCCATTTTGTGTCAGCACCTACAATGTGTTGTCAGTGTTCCAATTAAGCTGCTCAACTCCAAAAGTTGCTTTTCTAGCTTTTTTTCTGTTTCAGTTCAGTATCAGAAGATTTTTTCCTTGATTTTCCATTCTGATTGGAAAGGGGGGCCAAAAAGGGAATCACAATGAAGGATGTGAGAGAGTCCAGTATCAATAACTTTATGCTTCAGAACCCTAGTTGATGTTGTGTATTCAGCAGCCACATATTTAGTCAAAGGGTGTGGCAAAATTGACAATCTGTTTATAATAACAGAGGCTAATCCAAATGAGTCTTGTCAAACGCATTGGTGAGACCCAGAAATGTTTCAACCTGCAGAATTAGCATCTTCGTTTGCTTTTTATTACTGGAGTTACAGTGATGCCCCTGGCAATCTGCATCGTTGAATGTCCTATTTTGTAGCTAAACAATCCAGTTAATTGCAAATCCATGCAGGGTTAAAATCTTCCTTGATTCTTCCAGGTCTTTGGGGCGTGCGTGTGTAGTTTGCAACGCTTACCACTGTAGTTTCAACTTCTGATGTAGCTCAAAATGACTCTTCATCCAAGAACTCATTGAAGTTCATTTAAAAAAAAAAAACTTTTCAGAAACCGTCAAGCACGTTTGGTCTTTTCATCATCTCTAGTAGGCTCTATGGAGTCACACAAGAACCCAAAAGTCTTCTAGAGAATGAATATAATGGGCACAGATGTGAGAATTTCATTTCATAGCACATGTGACTTTGGTTTGAAGATACTTAAAGAGCCCTGGAAGCAATTGGTGGCACTACTTGGAGGAAGGATCAGGGGGTTTTGAACATCACCCCAGTGAGTTAGCCCTCCCGGTATTCCTCTAGTAAGAGGAATAGTTAGCATCTGTCATCCTTCTGAGATGGTCACCATATTTACCAACAAGAATTCTAGATGGCAAAATAAACTCATTCATTTATTTTGCTTATCTAATCTAAGGTATCCACCCTGTTTGGTTTCAGAGGAAACTGCAGAGACTGTCGCTGTTTGTGGATCTCAGATAGTTCCATGGTTTTCTGATGAACTCAGGAAAGGCATCATTGAAGGATGGTAAACAGTGAATCCAACTGAGCATAGGTAAAACTCTTTTTGGGCCAATAAAAGCAGCAGCAAAATGTAACAATTTGTTTTGCTCTTATTCTGTCCACAGATAAGTGGTTTACCACATTGTTTAGGGTAACCTGATCTTTCTTGGGGAAGGAGGCCATGGAAACAGGCCCTGTGAAGGCTATGCTGGGTCTCCGCCAGATAAATTAGTCTTGTTCCTTCTGAGTTAGATTCTGGCTCCTCAAGGTTTTATGGAATTGACTAGGGATTGTTTAGTGTGGTTACCTAGAAAGAATTTGAGCCCATTGATCTTGAAAACGTGGATAGGGTCCTTAGTGTTGTGGGTACACAAAGCTGCTAGGTGATATCATCTCTCAATACAAGGTCCAGCATTATCAATATGCTGCTGCTGTTGAGGATGATATCCAGTTGTACATTTCCACCCTGCACTGACTAAATCAGACCACCAAGGTTCTATCTTAGTGCTTGGAAGCTGTAGGAAGCTGTATGGGGAAGAACAGGCTCTGATTCAACCCAAGCAAGACTAAGAATCTCTGTGTTTTGAGTTTCTCCAGCTATTGGGATTCTTCACCTTTGGTTCTAGTCAGGGAGTATAATCCAGGGGGTCCATTTGGACTCTTGACTCCTCCCAGATTAGCTATAACTATTGCAAAAATTTATCTTGTCTCCCAGCTGTGTAATTCTTGGATTCTTGGATTCACTGGTTCCCCATAAGCTTCCAAATGTAATCTATAGGTCCCTTCTTGGTTGGGTTATCTACATGACTGTCTATCTCACATGCTTCAAGTTCCTTCTATGAAACACCTTCACCTGGTAGAAGCTAGGAGACAATGTCTGTCCTATGGAACAATATTCACCCTAGATTCAGATGGTCCTTATTCTGCTGGCCATCCATAAGGCCCTGACAACCTGGTGTTTCACCTAGATATTGGGCCAGAGCATAGGAAGAATCAGAGGAAAACTGAAAGGACTTGAATGGAATGCACTGTGGTTGATCAAGTTTTTTTTTTTCTGTTTTGGATAGTTGCGTTGTTTTGGGGTCCTTTGTTTTTTATCCCTCTAATACATAAGCTGCCTAAAGTTGCTTTTGCAACTTTGGGAGGTCATATCAAGCATACACACAGAGAGAGAATAAGATGATAATTAGCATGAGAGAATCAGTTGGTATAATGTTATGGCTAGAAACTGGGATACTGTGAATTCTAGTTTTGCCTTAGGCATGAAGCCAGCTGGGTGACGTTGGTCCAGTGATTCCTTTTCAGCCCTAAGAAGGCGGCAATAGCAAACCACTTCTGAAATGCTAAAATCTTGCCAAGAAAACTGCAGGGACTAATTCAGGCAGTTGTCAGAAGTCGATAATGACTTGAAGTCACACACACAAAGTAATAGAGTCAGTTTGATCTAATTATTAAAGCAGGGATGTCAAACTCGATTTCTTTGAGGGCCGCATCAGAGTTGTGTTTGACCTCGGGGAGCTGGGATGGGTGTGGTCAGCTTGACCTTACTCATGTCAGAAGCACCTAATGGCCCGTGCAAGCTCTGTTTTCAGCTGAGACTGCTTCCTGTAACCTGCGGCCTTGAGTTTGACCCCTGCATTAAGTCATCAGGCTAGAAAGTGTGAGACTATGAGTTAAAATTCTGCCTTAGCTATAGTTGGGAGACTTTGGGCTGGTAAAACTCTCTCAGCCCAATTGACCTCATAGGCTTGTGGTTGTGGGAAAAATAGGAAGAAGGAGGTGTGTGTTTTGTGCCTTGAGATATTTGTAAAAATAGTAAAGGCCAGATATAAACAAAGAAATAAAGAAAGAGGCAAGTAATAGTAGTTTCCCCTTGACTGGGGAAATGAGGCGGGGTATAAATCGAATAAAAATAAATAAAATAAATAAATAAATTTCCCATTATTTGAGCCAGATGAAAAAAGGCATTATAATGGGTAGACAAGATCAATGAATTAGGGCAGTTTTGTAGATTTGCTCTAGAACCAGAAATAGAAACAGACTCCAATATGTTTGTGACACTCATTGTTTTTCGTGTCCTTTCATATCTGCTGAAAGTGTTGAATGCTCACAGATAAACATAATTCATTTATTCTGGGTTTCCACCTATTACTGTACATTCAGTATAGTTTTTCATTCCTTTGTTTCATTATACATGTTTGGCTAATGTTTCTGTACAGTAGATTAGGAACACACCTAAAAGCATTTTTTAAATTCCTCCTGCAAGTTGTGCAAGCTCTGAAATCAAATATTCCTTGATTCCGGTACAACACACATTTATCTTTGTTTGTGCTTCGCTTAACTGAGTGAACAGATATCACTTGCAAGGCGGAATCTGTTCTGCTATATTGTACTGATTAATGAGTTATCACGGTAAATCTTCTGAAGCATTGATCTAGGATGAGGTAATTTTTCTACAAAACAGTGATAAGGTTTTGGGTGCCACTAAGGCCAACAAACTGATATTAAGTGCAACAGTGACAGATGGATTGATTGAAAGTTGTCTGGAATAATTCTTGTTTATTTTGCTAACACAATAGAACTCCTTAATGGGTTATAGAATAGAATAACAGAGTTGGAAGGGACCTTGGAGGTCTTGTAGTACAACCCCCTGCTTAGGCAGGAAACCCTATACCATTTCAGATAAATGGTTGTCCAAACTCTTCTTAAAAACTTCCAGTGTTGGAGAATTCACAACTTCATTGTTCTACTGATTAATTGTTCTAACTGTCAGGAAATTTCTTCTTAGTTTTAGGTTGCTTCTCTCCTTGATTAGTTTCCATCCATTGCTTCTTGTACTATCCAACCTTGGCAACTTTAAGACTTGTGGACTTCAGCTCCCAGAATTCTTCAGCCAGCATAGCTGACTCAGGAATTCTGGGAATGGAAGTCCACAAGTCTTAAAGTTGCGAAGTTTGGAGATCCCTGATCTAAATATATTTTACGTGCTTTTTATATTTTACTAGTTTGTTATTTACTATTTTTATGACCTGTGATGTATAATTAAAGTTTACTTTTCTTGATATCAAGAGATTTAGTGTGAGATACAGTATTCTCAGAAGCAGGAGTGGAAGAACTGTAAAAGATCTATCTACCCAGGGCAAAGAAATCAAAGCCTTGCCATCACCTGCAAATGAACTTCATCATTTTCTTCCTCCTGCTGCTGACCCGGATTCAGGTCCAGATGCAGTTTGGGATATGTGCAACAAACACAGCAGGGGGGTGGACTACCAAAGGGACTCCCATCTACCAAAGGGAGCTTGTGGGCCTGGCTGAAAAGGAAATGGTGGGATGGAGCTGGCAGAGGAGGCAGAGCAGCGGTGCAGGTGGCAACTCCTCAGGTGAAGGTGGCATATTGCCAACATTGTGTGAGTTACAGCTGTTGGCAACAGAAATGAGCAAGGTGCCAACAAACTGTCTTCTAGAACAGGGGTCTCCAACCGTGGCAACTTGAAGCTTAGCAGACTTCAATTCCCAGAATTCCCCAGCCAGCTTTGAAGTTGAAGTCCATCAGGCTTCAAGTTGCCAAGGTTAGAGACCCCTGTTGTAGAATACATCTTTGTAGCTCTAATTATTAGATGGCACTTGCCACTTCACACTAAATACACTCATCCACTTACTCCACTTACTCAAACCTGTTACCAAACATGATTTCTTAAGGTGACAAAACAAATGCCTGAAAACATATAAGAAAACATCATTTCATGCAGAAATAGCAAGTGTCTTTCATCCAGATCTGTATGCGACCATGCTTCCTCAAGTCACAAATTACATTTCCACAGAAAATAAACTAATGAGAAGATAATTTTGCTCTGCTCATAAGGCTTTCAACCTATAAAATAAACAATGAGATTCAAAATGTGACTTGAATGGCAATAACCTGCTGATATATAAACAAAAAAAAAGAATGTGCTGCATTCAGTAACTCTGAATTGTTGTCAAGCATTCAAAGGTGCCAGAAAGGAAAAGAGGTAACAGTTTGCCAAAATGAAATAGCCTTTCCATTAAATTTTCAATTCAACTGCTACTCCATGGCTGCTTCTGTCATAATATTGCCATCTTCTTAATTCTGCTAAAGCAAGTGTGAGGAGGCTAAATAGGACTTTTTCCCCCCATAAGAATCTCTTAACAACTGAATGAACTGAAACAGTATTTTTCTTCTGGAAGCCTCCAGCATAAACCAAGGCTTTATCTGACATTGCTATAGTGATTTTTTTAAGGCACTTTTTGAAATCAGAACACAACACAGAGCTGATTTCAATTGGTTGTAGGAACTGCTGATTTACTTTAACCATGGTTAAGTGATTTAGAAAACTTGCTTTTAGGGCCAAAAGTTATGGGGAGAAAAAGTAATAACTGTACTAAGATGGATTTGTACCATGAAAATTATTCACTGACACATTTCCAGGAAGGGGAAAAATGAAATACAATCAAGAACAAAGGTTGCAACAGACATTTAACATCTCTAGTTCATCATACAAAAGGTAAAATAATTTCTCTCCAACAATCCAAGGTGGCAGTGTGAATGCATATACTACAAGGAAAAAAGATAAAACGCTAGAAAGTCAAGATGATCAGCAAATGAAAATACTATTATAGCATGTAGTAATTAAGATTTTTTTAAGAAATGCTAATGCAATCAGGTAAATGTCTGATTAGCTTGAGAACAAAATAATTCATGCAAATGGCATGAAACGTATTTCCTTACTATAGCTCATTAGTCCACAGAGCTATAACAATTAGTTCCTATAGTATGTTGAAATAAGGGAAATAATGTGATAATCCTTATATTTGTTGGAAACAGATTTGTGAGCCTGTAGGAAACAGGCTCACAAATCTCTTTAGTGAAGGTTGTGAGTGGGGATTGGCTTTACAGACCTCCCTTCCTTTTATTCCTGAAGTATGCTGAACAAGATCATCTTCCTTGAACTACGGGGTTGACCAGGTAATTTTGGCCAATAAATATTTCACAGCTGGATCTGGTTCACAGATTTGGTAGTAGGAGGATAAAATGAAGGCAGATTTCCAACATCAGCTGCCTTGATATCCTGAGAGGAAAGGTATAAAATTAAATAATTAAATGAACGTCTACTTTCCCCATCTTAGAACTCACATATGTGACCACCTAGGCCCATGAGGGTGAACCTATGCCATGCGTGCCGGAAGTGGCACACAAAGCCATCTCTCCGGGCATGCGAGATCATTGCCTGTTGCTCTTCCAGGTTCTGGCGCACCAGCCAGCTGGTCTTCTTGTGCATGGGAATGCCAGAAACCAGAAGAGCAGCCGCCAATGTACATGCACTCAATGGGAAGATGATCTTCCGGTTTCCGGCGCACACATGCGCACTGACCACTTGGTGTTCCAGTTTCTGACATGCATGCATGAATGCATGTGCCAGTGTGCATGCCAGAAACCAGAAGATCATCTTCCCGCCACGTGCATATGCACTGGGCAGCTGCTCTTCTGGTTTTCAGCATGCACACATGCACACACCCGTTTCAGCACTCAGTGACAAAAAGGTTCAACAAAAACTGACCTAGGCACTTGATCAACTGCTACCCATTATGCATATGTTACTTGACTTTTTCATTTCAAAATGCAATGGCGGAATCAAATTTTTTCATGTCATGAAAAACCTGAATTCCTCATTCAAAACCATCTCAATGCCAACCATATAGTGTAAGCAAAAGCATGAGGGAGCTACAGGCATACCAGTCAGAAACTTTATTTTCATATCTTTCCATGAAGACAATTTATAAATAATGCTCAGAGTTAACACTGCAGTTCAAACATCTTAATGGATAAATACATGGTTTCAGATATCATAAACTATATCTCACTGTATCAATCCTTTCTGCCTTAGGATCAAACAACCGATCTGTGGAAGAAAGCATTTCAGTAATTCTTAGTTATTTGCACAAACAGGAAAATGTTTATTCCTTCAACATAACAGTTATGGAAATATCAGTGGGGTATATAAAAAGTATTTATTTTTTAAAAAATATGCCTGGCTGCAGTAGCTGAAACTAGCTTATCCCTGAATCTTGAATGTATGGCAAAGGAGTAGCATGATAAATCCATACAGATTTAAGCAATTCAAGAAATTAGTTCTTATTTTAAGTCCTGTCTGATTGCTCCCCAGTTGGTGAATTCAAAGTAGGTAAAAGAGAGAAGTGAAAGATAATTACATGTTCCTGGATATACTTTTATGTATGCACCTGGAAATTCAAAATAAATATATTTGACCAGCAATGTGACATGAATTAATACATAACTGATATAAGTACAAGACTGCATAACGATTAATAAAATATATTTTTATTGCTTCACTGAAGCATTGCCAGTTCTCACCCAGTGATTTTGTTGATGAAAAAACCATATAAAAAGCTACTCTATAAATAGGGACTCCACTGGGGTGGGAGAACATTGTGGGAAAAGGCAAGGGCAAAGCATGTTGTTGCAAGAAAAGTGTATGGATTTGTGCTATAGACACCAAGAGCGAGACACAACTCAAATGAATTGTTTGTATCTGTACCATATAGTTTATGCTGATGCTGACATTAAGTGTGTGAGAGATAAGAAACTTCTACGGCAGGGCTGTCAAACTTGCAGCCCACAGACCAGATGTCATGCACTGGCCACACCCATGCCCAGTTTAGCAAAGTCCCGATACATCACGTGATGCCGCCATGACAACATGTGTTTGACACCCCTGTTCTACAGGAAGAATTGGTTAAAAGTAAAGTTACTATACATACAAGTGAGAAGAAAGCTATACATATATTTTCACTATTGAAAAATGTTCCATTTGTGTTAGTTTATAGCTTAAACTTCAGCTATACTGGTGATTGGATAGCAGAGACTAACATCCATAAGCAAACTTGCTTGAAAAGCCTGTTCTACAAAATCAAGTATAGGAATGTCAATAAAGAACTGTGCCTTCTGTAAAACAAAGCCTCTTTTTGTCTGCAGGTGTCTAATGCTATCTGTAATTGGGAAAACAGGAACAATAGTTTATACTTGTACGGTTTCTGCAATCTGGAAACTATGGCTCTATGTCAGATAATAAGTAGGTTCTTCTTCATTATAGTAATATAATTAATATATGAATTATATATTATGTAATATACGTTATATAATATTTACTGGTTTGTTTACTAAAGTAGGATAATATTAGTGCAGTTTCACATGAGCTTCAGGCATTCATTTTTAATTGGTCCAAATAACCAAAAACGTATTTATCCATGATGTGAAGCAAACATTTTTTTAATTTCTTTTTTTTATTGATTTATTAAGATTTTTATATGTAATAAAAGTCAAATCTAAAGGAAAGCTTTAGAAAAAAAAAAAGAAGAGAAAAGGAAAAAGTGTAAGGAAAGAAAAAAGGAAAGAAGAAAGGAAAGAAAAACTTTTTATTATTATTTCCATAATAGAAGCTATAAAAGTTAACAACAAGTCCTTTCAAGCCACCTAAAAACAATGTGTTATTGAGATAACAAAAGAAAGACAAATAGGGACAAAATGAGACTTGGATACTGTACAAGTCCCAGTGGTGTAATATTTTGCAAACGATTACTTGGAATCAAACAGCAATTTTAAGATAGTGTAGTCTATATAAAAGTACCAGGCCAAATGAAAGCTGTCTAAGATATGCACATATTTTAAAAACCCTAATATTTTTATTTAGATTTTTCTTAAATAAATTTGCAATATATATTGTTCTTCTGCTTTTAATATACCTACACAGATCAATCAAACAATTTGACACCAAAGCCCCAAAACGGCATCATACAAATGCTTATGCTGATGTTAACTAAACTATATTCCAAACCATAAAATTAATCTATTTTTAAAAAACAGTTAAGAGCAAATAACAGTCTGAGCTTTTAGAAATCCTATTTTCATACTTTTTTCCTAAAGTAAAAAACAGTTAAAAGGATAGCATTCCTTGGTTTATTCACTAACAAAGTGAAATATTTTGCAATACAATTTTACATCTATATAGTAGGATAGCAAGAGATTAGATCCATGCCAAAGGTGAGAATTATTCAAATCATCATCATGGAAACCATAATTTCCATGCTAGATCAGATCCACAACTAGCAAATACTATTCGCTAATTGTGGATTGCATTTAGTGGGGGTTGCATTTAGAGGAGAATTAATAAATCTATGTTTCATGAATTTTCCTTTGTGATGAAAACGTAGTTCTATCTAGGTCATGGGTCTGCAACCTTAAACACTCAAAAAAGCCATTTGGACATGTTTCCCACAGAAAAGAAAACATCGGGAGCCACAAAACGTAGGAGGGCATTGACAACTCGACATCACTCACTCCCACCTAGTCATATGACCCTCCAGACACACCTACCCAGGTTTTGTAGCTCCTGGTGTTTTCTTTTCTGTGGGAAACAGGTATCTCTCTCTCTGTGTCTCTCTTTCTCTCGCTCTGTCTCTCTCTCTCTTTCTCCCTCTATCTCTTTCTCTCCGTCTCTCTCACATCTCTGTCTCTCATCTCTCATCTGTCTCTCTCTCATCTGTCTCTCTCTCATCTGTCTCTCTCTCATCTCTCTCATCTCTCTCTTTCTCATGTGTGTGTGCATGTGTTCCCTCCAGAACTATTTCCAAAAACATGCGAGGAGGGTTGGATTGGGGGTTGGGGGTTGATGTTGTTTTTTGTTCTTTTTTGGGTGCTCTTTACCATATGATTTAAATCAAGAGTCATTTCAGCTTCCCAGATAAATGAAGCTCTTTCATCCCCCTGCTGTAGCTCCCTGTCGGCTGAACCTATCACTAGCTGGCCCACCCTCTCCCTCCCCTCCCATTCACTCTTTGCCTGGCCTGAGAAGGTAAGGACAACACCGGGAGATGGAGGCTTGCTCCATATTCCAGAGCAGGAGCAAAGCACCCCTGTACTTGCCTCATCTCATGGGCACTTACTCCGGCCCTTGTTGGTGCTGCACGCACCTCAGTCACTCAGGGAGACACACAACTTGTTCTAGGTCCCGAGACACTGGCCCGGCCCAGCTGCAGCCAATGCTCCACATTGTAATGGGCTTCAGGAGGGGATGCCACCTCCCCCATTGTGAAGTGCGCAAAATTTAACTGCTGGGCAAGGCATTGAGAGAGCAGAGGGCAGGATAAATTAAATTTGTGCTCTTGCAGTGCCTTGCCCAGCAGTTAAATTTAGCATGCTTCACAATGGGGGAGATGGCATCCCCTCCTCCTCCTGGAGCCCATTATGATGCAGAGCATTGTCCTCAGCCAGGCTGGGCCCACATCTCAGGGTAGAGAGCAAGTCACTCATCTCCCTGAGTGACCAAGGTACACACAGCACCAACAAGGGCCAGACGAAGCACCCCTGAGAGGAGGCTTTTACAAGGGTACTTCGCTCCCACTCTGGAATCTGGAGCGAATCTCCACCCCCAGCCATCACCCTTACCTTCTCAGGTGAGGTGAGGAGTGACTTGGAGGGGAAGGCAAGGTGGGGCCAGCTAGTGGTGGGTTCAGCTGATGGAGCCACAGCAGGGGGACAAAATCTATTCTACTCCAAGATGGTAACCAGAGCAGACATGCTTCGAGTTTGCTGCAGGTTCGGCCACCAATTCTTGGAAGATTCTCTCTCTTCTGGGCTACACCACTAGTCTGGGGTGAGGAGGGGATTGGTGGGGTGTTGGAGATTACGGAGCTGAATATCTGAAGCTATCAGATAGGACTTTTCAGCTGCTTCGGCAGTTTGATAATGGGGGCGTACCAAGAGGATCCTACCAGGTAGGCTGCATCTCGGCTCGGATGTCCTCAGTGTTCTTGGTCTCCTGGAGAACGTGGAGAGGATTCCCGTATGGTTGGCGGTGCACAAACTGGAGAGGGGTATCTATTCTGGTGTTACCTGGCTGGCAATGTGGGAAGAATTTATTTATTTATTTATTTATTTGTTTCTTTGTTTGTTTACATTTATACCCCGCTTCATTTCCCCGGTCAAGAGGAACTCGAGGCGGCTTACAATAATAAAAATACAATAGTAAACAATTTAAAACTTTACTAAACAGTCACACAAACCA
>JANHGC010003599.1:176441-189565 GCA_027560395.1 Boaedon fuliginosus
CTCCATACCCCCCCGCCCCCCCACCCCCCCCCCCCCCCCATGTGAATCCCCTCGGGAGTATAATCTCTGTAATTGAAGTTTTAAGAGTTTTTGAAGTAAGAGCTATAGGAAAATAGCCGGTCGGGCTTGTTTCCATCCGAATTTGCAGATGATTTGGATTTTTCTTCTGTAGAAGCTTTGTTGTCAAAAGGAAAGGGGGGGGAGGAAATTAGTTTTTAAAAAACGCCCTTTCTGAATTGACCTTGGAACCTTTAAAATGTACAGCATTTCCAATAGGGAAGGTGTTATTTGAGCAGGAGGAATACAGTACAGAGTGAACAGCAAAAAAAATAAAATAAAAATAGGAACTTAATCCCTTAGACAAAGTGATTCTTTTTTACAGAAGAATGTGAAAAGGGAAGTTTCTATAATGTGAAGGAGCAGAAGGAAATAACACACTTTCGAAAATGTGAAGGGGGGTGGTGGGAGGACTCATATCATTCTTCACAGTATTAGGGCCTTGAAAAGCTGACTTGATACAATCAGGGAGGCTCCGAAATAAAAGGCCTTCCAGCCAACAACTAGATATCAAGCATTAGCTTGCTGACCACTGTTTACATTCTGTTGGCAGGTGAGAGAGAGAGCGAGAGAGCTTGGTTTTGGTATCTGCAAGGGTACCTTGAGCATCCTGCTTACAACCAGAGCTTGAAAATATTTTTGCCTAAATTCTGTGACACACACTTTAGGGGGTCTTTTGGGCGCTTGGAAGTCTCCAAGCCCATTTCAAATAAAGGGAGGATTGCTCATAATTAGATGTTCTCTTGAGCAAGAAGAAATGGCTCAGATAAGTAGGTTAAACTGCTTTCTTTGAAGGTGGGGGAGGGAAAGTGGGTGGAGTTTAATTTCCCTCTTCTATTTTTATGTGAATTGATGAGTCAGTATTTAAGATCTGCAGTTGGAATGCCAGCCTGTAATGGGTCATCAGTAACTTCTTCTTAAATGTAAACTTTATTCAACTCCAGATATAATTCAATATGATTCCTATTAATTACTAATAATACTTACCTGCTTGTGAATGGGAAGCGAGAGAATTATCCTGGTTTTCTGGAAATTGGGTTGGGCTCCTGAAGCTTTATTTCAAGTTATGTTAATGCATTACAAAAACTGCTGTTAAGGATCTATTCCTATAGCTTTTTGATTGAGCTGACTATTTAGTGTCTTTGCCAAATCGGAGAGTTGTTTTCAGTTTCATTGTCTGTACATGCATGTATTTATAACAAGGGGTTTTGTGTATGTGTGTGTGTTTTGGTGGGAAATGGAAGAAGGAAAATACTGTTGTTGGCTTGTATAGAATAATTAATGTCTCCATATTGCTATTTAAGAACAGTTTTTTTTTTGTATGAGGTTGATTCAATTATGTCTTCATCTCTTTGGAGCTGGTTGAATGACTTGACATGAGATTAGGTGCAACAAAAGAGAAGGCCGAGGGAACAACAGCTGCCTTCCAGTTCTGAGGCACTATTGCGCTTAGCAGGAAGGCATTTTATCTTTTAGTGTTGTGTTGTCAGGTTTAAATGTTAAATATTTATATTCCTGTGAAAGCTTGTTAGACTCCACTTATGGGTTTTTTTTAAAAAAAAAAGTCAAAACAAAACACTTGTATTTAGAGCCTTTTAAAAATTTGATGTTATGCATTTCATCCTTTTGTTTTTTAAAAATATCAAATCTTGCTAACTCTTTGAGTTTACTGCTATTTTATCTAAAAAGAGCCACCACTAGTTTGTACTTGCTTGTCTGCTATATGGTAGGAACTTTTTAAGGTGTGGCTTTAATGGCAGCTGACGATTCTTGCTTAGAAACAAATCTTGTTTTGGGTATATGTTTCTTTGAAAATTCTCTTGGAGCTAAATAGCGATATAGTCCCTTTGAAAAAAAGATTCTTAATTTGAGTTCCTTTAAAAAAAACACACCACATGTGTCATTTTAAAGGAATTAAAGACATTGAATATCTCCACCCCCTAAATTCAGTCTCTAGTATACATGCTATAATGTAAGAATTCCTTCAAAGGTTTTGATGTAAACAGTTTTGTAATAACCCATAAATGCTGGAGGTTGTAATTTTGTGGATATATGCACGTCTTTTAAACAGTTAATTCTTTATGCTAATCCATGTTATAGTGGATGAAGTGTTATCTGGGGTGGGGGGTCTATTTTAATTAAATATTATTTACAAAGTTGTGATCTAAAAGGTGAAATTTCAAAGAAAGGCTAGTATTCATGGGGATTTTAAGGAGATAGCTACTAGCTTCTTTAATGGAAATTGCATTAGATTCCAGATGGAGAGCTATGGATGGGTTGAAATATCTCCTTTGTTTTGGTGACGAATGGAAAGGCATGGGGGTGGGGATATATGGGCTTAAAAGAGGGAGGTATACTTCATTACTTCTCTTACACTGGTTTGTTTCATCTCAGGTTCTTTATCAAACTTTTCCAAACCATTTTATGCATTACTTCAAGGTTGTTGTTAGATCCTGCATCCATCTGTAGAATGGCATTGTTTCAGGATTAATCTCTTTCTTTACAAGTATAAGATCAAAGTGTGAAGCATACTTTATTTCTTTATCCTAACATAATGTTACTTGAAAGTAAGTGCTTTGGCTTTTGGTGTGGCGTACTCTCAAATCCTATGTTCAGGAAAAGTGAAAATTCAAGTTATTAATTTCCCGCCCAAGGGGAAGGGGGGAGGAATAGAAAAGAGACCTTATTTGGCTGTCAATATTATTATAATTATGTAAAACAGTCAATGTCAGTAAGCTTTATTAGTTCAGGAAGTAGTAACATGGCTTCATTTTAAAAAATCTGGAAGAAAAGAACCTGCTTTTGTATACTTATAATATAGAAGAATATAATGCATACCACACAATCAAAACCCATATTGCTAATTCTTGTAGGAGGGGATGACTTCTCCCTCCTTCCCTCCCTTTTCAACCTATAGTTGAAAATGACTAGTTTTACTATCTTTAGGCAAGTTTGAAAAAGAAGCTTGACCTTTGAATTTAGTTGCTTCCAGAGATTCAGGAAGATTAAATAACTGAAGCTGTTGGATGACCAGTTATTTATCTCATGTCATTCTTTGCAGTTTGAGCTTTTATTTAAATGTAGAAAATAGCACAATTTTTCCCACAGCAGGGCTGTCATTATGGGTCTTTATCCTTTATTCTCTTTTTGCCTGATTAGAACATCAGGAGTCCAATACAGTTGGTCCTTCCTGTCTTCTGCTTCACATAATTACATTTGCTACGCCTTTGGCACCAAAGATAATTATTCATAATGAATACTTTTTAGCATTTTTAATGGCATTTGAATCTTGTGCAAGCCTCCAGCAATTGAGAATCAGGAATAAAATAATATTTTGGGGGTGGGAGGGTGGATGTTGTTTCAGAGATTTGTGAATGCTCATTTGAATTCAGAAAGTAAAGCATGTCCTTGCTTTACTTTTGTTACTATGTACTTAATAGAAGTTTTGGATTTTAAAAATGCAATGTGCAGTCTGTACAACTGTTTGTAAAAGTGACTTTACTGTAAATTGAGGTTCTCTTGTTCAAAGTTAGTGAGCTAACAACACTTCTATTTTTATCTTCTTTCTAATATAAGGCCACATGTGGTTGTCCTCCAAGTTATTATTACAGTTGATAAGCAGTTGGCAGAATTCTTGCTTTATGCTTTGTTTTCAGTAAAGTTAAAGGATCTCATTTTGTTCAAAAATTAAGAGTTCCAAGAACAGAAACTTTTAGTTGTTCAGCTAGTGAAGGGTTCACATCAACCATATTAATAGTTTTAAGTTAGCATTATGAGATGAAGCCAGAATATTGTTTGGGTTGAAGTAGATTGTAAATGGAATTAATTATTTTCCACTATAGACTTAAATACACATGTTCATAGTGTTATTCCACTCCTTAAGCAATTACAGTGTATTAGATAAATCATCTCCTCCTTCACTTTAACCCAGATAATTGTATAGCCTATTGGAGTAGTCACAACATTTTAAAAATTGTCAACATTCAAAGTAAGTAGCCAAATGTAAAAATAATTTAATTTGTAATCAAGGCCTGTTAATGCAGAACTATTCTGTAGTGATTAATACAGCTGAACATATTGAGAGTTTGAAATAATTATCTTTTATTTATACATGAGATGAATAACCTATTTTTTGTTTAGGAGTACAAAACGGTGTATATAATATTCTTTACAACAACAATGTTGTGAAGTGGACTCAAACTGAAAAGGTGTGACTAGCCCAGAATCAGTCAATGATTTTATATGGTTGAGGTTGGAATATAATTTGGGTCTCCTATGCCACATCAAAACTTTATCTAAAACACTATATAATGCTATTAAAGAATGCATTTTCTAAAATGCATTAATTTTAAATACCTTGTTCTAGTAGTTAGTGAATAATGAGGAGTAGGCATAAAAATCAGCACTAAAAAATCAGCATGGGATTGGTATTGTTTTAAAAAATGGAATTTTGTTCCAGAGATGATATTAATACACCTAATCTGGGAGAGGAGTTGGATAACAGCCAAGAACTGCTTTATTGCTTCTTCCTAACCCTAGATATGTAGGATTCATCAAATGCTGAACTATTGACTTTCAAATGCAAATGAGTTCTTTTATGACTTTGCTTATTTGTTGAATATGTTATGTAGATGTCATGAAGGAAGCTAGAAAAGATTTGGAACAGAACCAAAGTGGTTGCAATATATTTTCTTTCGTGAACCTCAAATGCAGCCTTAATCTCATTTAAGGATTATGGGAGATGAAGTCCATACCTCGGAGAACACTATTTGGAAAGAACTGTTTAAATATATTTGGACATACAGCAGCTATAAAAGTGAAGGAAAACAGGGGAAATTGCCTTTTAACCTTGTTTTCAAGGATAATTGAAAATATTGTGTTCTTGATTGTTTAATGAAGTATGCTTTATATACTAGTTAAACCCAGATGACTAATTATGTGATCTTAAAGAAAATATTTGGTATTCAAATGGGGCATATAAGTATTCTGCAAGATAGAGAAAGAAGAAACTTAATTAAAATAGATTATTTGGTCAAAAATATGTACTATTGCTCTGTTGTATGCTTGGGTAACTGGAATCATGTGAAATTTCATGTAATCTACATGAAATTTTAGCTATAGCTTTAGTATTTATTTAGATAATGGATGAAAATTTCCTGGAACTCTTTAACTCAAGGTGTACCAGCAGATATCAACACCAGCTATATTTTCATTCAGAGGAAAATTCTGTTGGGAAGAATTAGGTTTCTTCACTTTAAAAGTTGGATTACATAGCCATATTTGTATGCATGAATTTTGAATTCACTTATTGTAGAAATTCCTGCCAGCTTTTCATATAATTTTTCACTTTTGAGTGGAGGATCCTGGATGAGCTATGCTCCATATGATTAGGTGTGGTTTTTGGCTTGACCAGTTTTTAAGTAAACCTTTGAGGAGTTTTTTTTTTAATAAAAAGATTTACTAAATTTAAAAATATCCGCTAATATATTCAGGCAATTTTGAAAATAAATAAAACAGGTGATGCATTTCCTGAATTTGATGTCCTATATATTCCTGCAACAAATTCCCTTTTTGGCTTTTAGTAAAACTATTCTGTTGTCTGCCAGGCCTAGTTTAAAACAGAGAGAGAGCTGCATGATATATTTGAATGGATTAATTGATAATTGAATTTGGGGGATGTATCATGCAAAGAAATACACTGCTTAGGGAAATTCTTATCTAAAAGGTCGAGGATTAATCCAAAACCACCCACCTGATAAGCTTGTTTTTCACAGGCTTTGGTTTGGTCTAACATTCACACTTAGGATATGCTATTTCAAGTTTCATCTTGAAAATCATTCAGGACTTTAATTCATCTAACTATGTATATTGGCTGTTACATTCAATACTGTAGTATTGCCTATCCTCTGTAGTTTTGCCAGCTGCATTTTTAATTTATATATCCAACTTTGTGCATATTTCTGTCTGTCTCTCTGTCTATCTGTCTCTCTGTCTCTGTCTCTCTCTCTCTCTCTCACACACACACACACACATCTCTTTCCTCTTTTACCTAAAATCCTAGCACATAACTCATTATTGGCTAAATAGTTGTAGAATTAATATAGGATATCCTGTTGCAGTATTATACAGACTTTAGAAAGGGATTAAAATTGCCACCTTCTGGATATCCTAAAATTTTCAGGATACTAAGATTTGTGTAGTATAATTTACAAAAAGAAAATGGAGTATTGAGTATTTTAATACAAATCCTTTTTAAATACTTAAACTTTTTTTAGTTGCAATCCAAATGGATTATCATTAAATTAGATTATACATTAAGTTGCTTTACCATTCAAGTTTCAGAAGAACTTGAACTCAATTTTTTTCTTTAAAGTCAGAATACAGGTGGGCATATGACTCAGCATTCAAAATTGGAATCTGTCTTCATCCTATTGCCTCTTTTCCTCCTTCCATTTTGTATATCAGTATTGCCAAGTGATAAACTTGAAACAAATTTAAATGGGTATTCTTCTAATCAGGCTACTAAAATCTCTTATCTTTGAATTGAAATAGATTAACAATGCGCCTTTTATGTCTTCACAGACAGCGCATTTTATGTTATCCTTTTCTGTGGCAAACATTGGGAAGCTAATCTATATATCCCAAAAAAGGAAAGTATAAAAAATGGCAACAAGGAAGTTGTTTGTGCTTCAGGACAGGATCACTGGGTGTATTCTGGAACTCGCATTGCTACTTGAAGTGCATTTTAGTATTTTGATCAGAGCTAGTAAATTTTCCATCATGAAGAACTTCCAATGCTTATGTTCTCCCAAGTTTGGGGGTACATTTCATTGTAATTTTAGATTTCTTTTGAATGTTTGTTGGGGCCATAAAAATATTTCAACTATTCAGTGGCAGATATTTGCAACTGACTGATGTATATGAAAGTTGTAGAAAGGAAAAGCAATAATATCCAGGAATAGCTCAGATTTAGTGGGATTTGGCATACTCTTCCCAGTTGCAGGTCCCTAAACACTTATTACAAGCTAGCTTTGCAACAGTCATCAATTACAAAAATACTCCACCATGCAGTGAGAAGGCTGTTCTATCTTCTGTCTATCTATATTTATAAAACACAGCATGGGTTTGTGTGTGTGTGTTATGTATGTTCTCTATACACACCTCCATGCCTGCATGCATCATGCCCAAACATGGCACGCAGATAGCTTGCCCTCTTGAGATGAGCACTGTGGGGGTCCATGAATGCCGTGGGGGCTTTTTTGCCCTGTGAAATACCTGCCAAAGTGGACACCCCAGCCCCAATGCACTGCACATGTGCAGAGAGCTCTCAACCCGAGCTCTACTATACATTCGCATTCGTAGAAGCGACTGAAGCAGGAAGCCTTGCCTCCTTTGCCTTCCTGAACAAAATCAGCAAAGGGAACAATTAGGGCCCAGGAAGTGCCGCCAATCAGCTGTTGGGGAAGCCAAAGGATGCAAGCCAAAGGAGCCAATTGGCTGCGGCAGAAGCAGGTGGCGCTCTTGCACTTTCCAGATTGTGCTCTTTGGGAGCTTCTTTTTCCTAGTCTGCCTCCCCCCACCCCTCCCAAGGGAAAACGCCTTCTCTCTTTCGGGCTCCCAAAGGTGCTTCTCCTACTGCCTCCTTCATGGTGGCAAATCTGACACCTTGCGCCCTAATTCAGGTCCTGTGTGAACGTTGTGTTGTGTTTTCTCTCTTTCATATGCCCACATACCTGCCTTAAAACTCAGTCCTTTTTCCTTGTGCTATGGAGCCTTGTGCTCAAGCCATTTTCCTTGTGCTATGGAGCCAGAGAAGCTGGAGGCATTTTGGGCTGAGGCAGCAAAGCGGCCAAAATGGATCCACTTTGAAAACATCCTTTCCCTGGATGTGGGGGAAAGGGGGTGTTTCTCAAGTTAGAGTCAGTCCCCAGCTGATTACTTGGGGTGGGGGTGTCATCCAGGTCTTTGTGGGTAACAATCAGGTGCAGAAAAGACTGGGTGCAGAAAAGAACAGCTGATTTGTGCACCGGACTGGAGTCACCAGGGAAGATAAGGAAGGGAGGAAGGATGGAAGGGGAAGAGAACTGAGAGTGTAAGGATGGATGAGGGGGAAGGAAGAAACAGAGAGGGGGAGATAAGGAAGCAGGGTGTGAGGAAGGAACAAAGGAAGGACGAACAAAGGAAGGAAGATGGAGGGGAATAGAAGTGTGGAAGGAAGGAAGGAAGGAGAGATGAAGAAGGGAGGAAGGGAGGGAGGAAGAAAGACAGGAGAATAAGGAAGGAAGGAGGAAGGAAGGGGGGAGGGAGGGACGGAGGGAGGTGGAAGGAAGGAAGGAAGATGGCAGTCCAATAAAAAATTACCCGGGCAACTCCAGGTAACCAGCTAGTAAGAAATATTTCGTTTTCTCTCCCCAAATTCTGAATATGGATTATTTCAGATCATAGTAGAGTATTAAAAATATGATCAGGCAAGGCAGTCCATAGTATTGTTTGGGTTGAATTAATTCAAATGGAGGCAATATTTGTGGTGGAAGAAATTAATTTATTTGTTGTCCTGGCATTTAGGCAAATAGTGCTTATGCTATATTTGATATTGGTGGAAGACATTATGCATGTGATTGCATTCATATGTATGAGTCATGTATTCAGTATGTGACTCATTTGTGACACCTCTACAGAACTAGTGTATTTGTGTTATAAACTTTCATGAACTTGAGCACACATTGTCTGAGGCATCCGTTGGCAGAGACAAGATTATATCCTTTGAGGGTAGGGAAGGGAGGATATTGTAAACCATGGGACCAAAAATGCATATATCATAGATTCCAAGAACAACAATACAGTTACAACACTTAAATATATCTAATTTGAGAACAAAAGGTGACCAATTCATAGTTGGCCTGAATGGAAATTTTCTGAATATTCAAAGAAAGCTCCTGTTTAAAAATAGTTTTGCAGAAATTTATCAACTGTAATTTGAACTTGATTGAAATCAAGAGGACTGGTTCCTTATTAGAAGAATCAAATTGGTAAAAGAACAAGGACAGAGTTAATCAAGAATGACAGTTGTTTCACATCCGTTTGAGAACTTGGTACAAATATTATAGACTTTTATACTGACTTTTGACATTGGCTCCTAAGCATGGCTTCTAGAATAACGTGAAAGAAAGTAAAATTTTGATTGCATCCAGCTAAATTCTTGAGCATTTAGATATTTCCTTTCTTGGTATTTAAAAATTGCCAATAGAGGAGTAAATTGAGTGAATATTAATTACTGTGATTGAAATTTAATATAAATCTGTTTAATAATATGACTACTATTCTGGAACTTACAGATGAAAATGTCCATGCAATCTCAGAGTGTGTAAAATAATTATGCGTAAAAGAAAAAACTGACCAGGTTTAAATTTAGATTTTTCTATTTTATAGGGCATGGCTTTTATCCTTTTCTTAGAGACAGCTAGGATATCTACGCACAGACTAAATATAAAAGTTTTCTCAGTAGTATGTGGCTCACGTTGATTTTAAATATTATGCTTATAGTGATAAATTTATATTGTAGCTTAGTGCTAAGACTAGTTTTCTGCAAATTCTTCTGAAGCTAGAATGAGCGATGCAACTTTTGCGAAAGTAACAGTTATAAAGACTTAAAAATTACCTCATTGAAATTCTACTTGTCCAATATTTTTGACTGATTAAATGTTAACCTTTTAAAAGATACTGGCATATTGACAGTACCATTATGAAGTTATGGAAATTGAGTAATTTCAAAATAAGCACTACAGAAAGAGATTACAACTAATGAGCAAACAGCAATTAACCCAACTAGAGCCATTTTGGTATAGGCCTAGAAATCAGCTGGTTTTTTTGGTGGTTTTGGACCTATTACTCCCTCAGTCCAACCCACCTCTCAAGGTTGTTGTGAGGAAAATACAAGGAGGAAGGATGTTATGCATACTGCCTTCAGTTACTTATAAAGTAATAAAGATGGAACAAAAATCAAGTGGGGGGGAATATATAGAGGCTATTACAATTATTTTAATTATTTTGTATTAATATATACTTAATAATTTTTATTATATAGACATGGACATACATGCTATCTGCATTAGATTATGAAAACAATGTACTATATATTTATCTTATGAAAGGAAATAACTGTTTCTTTAATAATAGCTACATAGAAACAATTCGTTCAAAAACAGACAGCTTGAAAGTTAGCATGTCAGTGGTGTTCTTTAAAAAAATTTAGGTATTGTTACTCACATACAGAAATCTAATGGGACTAAAATTCCAAGTATACTTTTTTAGGCGGTGCCTCATTTGATAGAATCTCAGTTTTGAATAGAATGATATGGACAGAAAATCTGGTATAGTTTCTTAGTGGCATGGTACCAGCTTTTGTAATGAACTGAAGGAAAAGATTGGCCTTGTTTTATGTGTAAATGATAAGCTGAGTGTTTAAACATGGTTTGCTAAACAGGTCATAGTGGCTTAGTCACATACCATAAACCATAATGGGTGGGTTTGCAAACCACACTAGGACATAAACAAGAAACCACATTATAATAATACATTTAGGTTAGTTTTTTATAAATAATACATAGTTGCTGTTAGAACTGTGTTTTAGTAGCTAAACTCTGCAATACAGCACACTAATCTATATTATCTATGGAGTAAAACTTAAATACATTGACAGCAATATCAATGTTGTATTTGCTTCTGTTTTCTTTTTTTAAAAAATGGAAGCTTAAAAGATTCACATCCATGTGATATCACTGGCTGTTTTTCTGGGGGAAGAGAGAGTTAAATGTAAAATATGTGTGTTTGTAAGATGAACAAACCATGCTACTGAGAATTGGCACATTTGCATATGTTCTATAGTACATTCTGGGATCAAAATATAAGTGTAAATTACTTCATTGTGGGCTGAAGATTAGCCATTAATGAGGTGTAGATGCTGTTCACACTTTTGGTTCTTCAAAAGGCCACACGAGTGCAGAGCTGGCCTGTGGCTCCTGTGTAAACCCCAACTCTACTTCTAAGCCTCCTTTTCTTTCTAGAAGAAACAAGGGTGTTATTTTTGAGGAATTATTCTCTATAACATGAGTAGTGTTGGTTGTGGGTATGATGAAAAGCTACTAATAAATACTAGGGCAAAAGGAAGGAAGAAAATAAATTTCTTGTTTGTCTTTGAATAAAGAAGTTAGTTTCTATGAGAATGTTGGGGTGTCTTCATCTTTACAGGAAAGTTGGCTATCTAGTCAAACCCCTTTAGAATGACTCTCTGAATTAGCATCCAGAATGAGTTCTGGATATTTTTCAGTTTGCTTAAAATATATATCAAGAAAAGCAAAGCAGGCCTTGCATTATGTCAGTTGCCTGTCGCCTCATAGATATTGCTGAATATGCACATCAGTCCCAACTAACATGGTCATGGCTGAGGAATGCTGGGAATTGTAGTTCAGCAATAACTAGAGTGCCACATGTTTGCCATCCCCCCTTGCATATTGTTTGCAGCCTAAAGCAAATATTTCAGTGTCTCAAGTTTCAGTTGGGAAGTTTCAGATATTGCAGTGCCAGGTCAAATCTTAGAAAGGGATGTAAGGTCAAAATTAAGCAATGGAAATGCAGTTTGTTCTGTACAGAAGGTTGTAACATTCAGAAATGAGTTCTGTTCCTTTTTAAAGCATTGCACATCTAGCAACCCTGAAATGAGATCACATTAAATGAAATTGTGAACTACTGTAGATAGCTTTCCAATGTTTTTGTGGTTGAAATTTCCAGGCTCTTCAGTTTTTCAAATGTGTAAAGTAGCTTTTTGTATCAAAACAATTCTCATTTATAGAACTGAAGAATAAATCTTAATGATTTTCAATCTTCAATATCCAACAGGATTCAGTTTGACAAAACTGAATTTTATAAGGCATTCTGTTTCCACACATGCACACACACCCATTTCCTCTTTCTTTTTCCTAAATTTTACCAAATAGCAGATGCAAATATGTCATAAAAATACAAGAAAAACAGTTTTTAGGGCCTGATGTGAATAGTTTCTAGGATGACCTCTGGTTATATAATTATATTGTAGTATAAAAATCCTTCTATGTAGGGAAAAAGGATTAATAAATCTACTTCAAAAGATTCAATGTTTTATTTGCAAATATCAGGAATTGAGATCAACTTGAAAGGAACTTGACTTTAGGCTAGATTAGGAAACTGGAAAAAAAAATCTTGCTGTGTAACTATTCAGCCTGCCATTTGCCTAAACATTGAAACACACACACAAAAAACAAATTACTATTGCCTTCCTTGTTAGACTGATATAAGTAGTATCTTATAAAAATGCCTTTTATCATAGTTGATTATTGTTTTAATTGAAGTTATGCAGGATAAACATAAAAGTCCAAAGACAAGCCAAATTGGTAATATATAAAGCAGAGGGAACAGTTATTTAATTTAGTGAAAACTATATAATATAATGAAGATTATTTAGCATATATAAGTTTGTAAAGAATGAAAAAAAAAAGACACACCTGCTCACAAATTTGTTTTGGGTTGTTCACCAATAAACTAAAACAAAAAAAATTAAACTTAGGTTCTCATCCCAGCTCCATATTTATGTGATGTCCCACTCCTCTATTGAAATGCAGCCCACAGCCCCACAATTTAAAAGGACCAGTGTAATTTTGGGTTTCAGAAACACTGGCTTTCTCAGCCTGGCTTCTTATTTGGATGAATTGCTCCGTGATCTCCAATGCTTAGTAAGCATTTTACCTAAAAACAGAATGTGTATCTAAAATCTAAACTAATAGGTTTGTATAGCATATGACTTTAAAAAAAAGATTTAAGCATTTAGGATTGTGACCCCCAGCTTCCCAAAACTCAGCAGCAGTGAACAGGGGTGGGTTTCTCCCGGTTCGCTGGTTACCCGCTTCGTGGGTGTGCTTTCCGAACGGCTGTCAAAAGCGTGCTGAACGCGATCGACTCAGAAATCTTGGTGCGGTTCTGCAAGCACTCTGACAGAACAGCTGCACAGCGGATATCCGACGCGCAGCTGTTCTGTC
>JANHGC010003599.1:336111-347058 GCA_027560395.1 Boaedon fuliginosus
GCTCACACACAGAGAGAGAGGTCCCACCATAGCACAAGAATTTCTGAAAAACATTGCAGTAAATCATTATAAATAATCTATCAGCATAATGCCAGAAAGCATATGCATTTATCTTGTACTTGAGGGGGAAGGGAAGGGAGAAAATGTGTATTTTCTCTTAATTCAAACTGTGTCTAGTTAAACATAGCAGTCAATTGCCTAATTTATCTAAGGAGCTTTTACATCCTGCAGATTGTCATGCGATAGGGTTTGCTGGCAGAGGTATTCTTGGAAACTCAAGTGTGGGAGGAAGGAAGCAGAAGTAACAGCCCTTTTCACCTTCTCTTGCTTTGCTACAATGGCCCAGCTGTTTGAGAAAATCTGGAGGTGGGCGCTTTCATTTCCTTACTCCCCATTCCCTGCTTATCCCTCAGTTCCTTGCCAGCAGCCTCAAGGTTCAGCACAAAGTACTAAAGGGTGGAAGTATAGAGCAAAGAAGGCAACCCACATAAAAAGGGAGGATATGACATCAACCGGTGGTGACCTAGCAGGTGGTGGCAAAGAAGGAGCATTATGACATCAATGGGTGGTGACAATAAAACTCATAGCATTTATTTTAGTACTAAGCAAATAAATTCCTCTGGAATTTGATGGGAAATACCTTACTTTAAGGATAAAAGTTCTAAGAAGAGCACTTGAAGACATGTTCTTAGGATGGGCAATTAACACAGAAGAGACTCTTTAGTCCCAAGATATGTACATTCATCTTCCCAGCAGTCTCCCTTATCTTCTTGCCTTCTATTAAATGTCCAGGAAAGACATGAGGAGGAATTTCTTTTATGGAGCTTTTTATACAAGTATTACTGTGACTACAAAGATGGAGTCTTGACTTAAGCTGAAGAGTTTCCTATCCTTAGAGAAATTCAGAGGAATTGTCTGTCCATTTTCTGCACCCACAAATGTTAGTGATGAGCATTGAAAGGAAATCCATGCTGGCGAACAAGAATGGAAGTTTTTGCCATATGTGGAAGTCCAAAGAGTTCTATTCTTGATTTATCTAGTTAGAACATCGATGAATCTTTTCATCTTAATTGTTTCAGTATGGTGCTGACTAAATCTGGACCTTCTTCATGCAAAATATGAGCTCCAATATTATCATTTTTTTAAATTTTCTTCATTTTCTAGAAGCAAACTTCTGTTATGTTTAGTGGTAATATATTTCTGATTATCAGATTATGGGGACAAAACTGTAGGGGGAAGGATATCTTAAAGGCTTGCTTGTGAGCTTCTCAAAGGTTTCTGGTTATCTAATGTTGGAAGAAGTTGGCATATTGAAGGATTTCTGCTGCAGTTCACTAAGCTCATCTCTGTTCAAATGGACCTGCGTGTGTGATGGTTTGGTAGAAGACAAACAAGGCAGAATTCTTGCTCAGAAGGTCCAAAGTATTGCAATTCTGTGGAGTCCTTGGTGACCTCTTGGTTTGCCTGTTTCATTAGCCAACTTCTTCAGTGCTCCCTGTTTATATACAGGATTTACTCCCTGTTTATAAACATTACCCTGTGGGGATGTAGCATCCTATTTCCTTGACTAGGGTATTGTTTTCTGTTCTGATTTCTCAGACGGTTCCATGGACACCACAGTTCAATCCTGAGCTACATATATTCTCTTCTCTTAAGAGAATTACACTTCATTTTTTTTCTAGGAGCCATTTTGACAGACCTAACCATATCCAAATGTGCATGAAAATGTAACAACAAACACTACTATTTTCTAGCCCTCTCCCTAGCATTCCTCTTCCCCTTCTTTATCTTCCTTCAGCTCTATAAGAAAAGAAAATGATCTCTTTTTAATCAAAGGAGAAACACCATTTTGGAGAGACTTGTATGCATGGGATGTGGACTCCTAGAACTTACCCAAGTTAAAGAAAAATGAGATCTGTGTGTGAATGTCTCCTCATAACAGTTTTCCTGGCTTTCAGTGTTTTGATTACATCTCAAAAGAAGTCATTAGAGAACTTTCTAATCTGGTGATGGCAACAGAGACAATGTAAAATGATGAATAAAGGTGCTATCAAAAAGCCAGTAAGTGTCAGCACAACAATAAAATAATTACAAAACCTTATCTAAGGACACTCCCAAACCTAACAACCACAACTCTTTTATGTCACAATGGAATAAAACTTGCAGGCATTTGGAGATTTTGACATCGTCTTAAGTATAGTTGCTGCTCTTCAACTTATTTTTCACCTTCTTTTAAAATAATTATTCGAATTTATTTGGATGGGGTAGTTACAGGAGTCCCGGACTAACAACCACTAATTCAGTAACCATTTGAATTTATGACAGGACTGAACAAGTGGAATTTACAACCAGTCCTTATAAGTGTGGCTGTCATACTAATCCCTGTGATTACATGATCACAATCCAGCCACCTGACAGAAGGCTAGCAATTGCAATATTGCAACATCCCATTGCATGGGATCACCATTAATAACCTTTCCTGCTGCCTCCCAAGAAGCAAAACCAATGGGGAAGCCAGCAGGAGGTAAATGTCAACCAAGCACATCACATTATGTTTAACGATGTTACAGGATTCGCTTAATGACAGAAACCAGAGATTCCAGAATTTCCATTGTTAAGTGGTGTTGTTACATGACATCATGCTTTATGATCACATTGCTTAGTGACAAATTGTGGTCCCAATTACTATTATTAATGAAGGACAACCTGTAGTGTAAACTGTCCTAAACTCCTAGAATAATTGAAGAAAAAAGAAGACTGAATTGGCATTGAGTGCCAAATGGTTAAGAGGCAGGTATCAGAGATGCTGGTAACATATTGTAATTCTTGGGGTGATGGATCTCCAGATGGGAGATCACGTGGTATACTAGTGTCAGACCAGCACTGGAAAAATATAGGTTTGATTCTCCATACAGACATTATACCCCATAGCTGTCTTTGCAACAGTCATTCCAAATTAGTCTCACCTATTTCAAGATTTATTCCAGAATAAAACGAGTGTAAGGGGAAAACAACATATGCTATCTTGAACTCCTTAGAAGAAAAGAAATCTTTCTGATTTATTACATGCAATAAATTTGTGGCTCTTCAGAGGTTGCTGTAACCTAGTCAATATCCAGCTCCCAAAATCCAACATGAAGAATGACTGACAGTGTCAAGAGTTGTAGTTCAACAACACCTGAGGACACCATTCTCCAACCCTATAAAAAGAGGCCAAGCATTCCATTCTACTTCTTAACAATGGCTCCAGGAATGGAGCTTTTTAATAACAAGAGAGGCCAATGAGGGAACATTTAATAATAAAGGGTCAAATAATATGTTGTTTCTGAGAAAAGTTGTCAGACTAATTTTGCTTTCTCACTTTCCCTTCCCTTGAAAATATCACTATTATTTCTATAAGATGAAGACTTAGCTAACTTGGGCATTTTAGCCAGAAATACCTCCTGCTTCTCTGATATTTTGATTTTGGTATCAGAAAATAACAAAATCTTCAGTCTCCAATGTAATAACCCTGAACACAAATGCCTGATGAGGGGAGAGTCAGCAAAATAGTTGCAGAATGGATTTCATCCAGCTGGGTCTTAGAGAAGAAGGCATCTCTCCGAGGACACTGATAGGAACACTAGGTTCCAGACAGCTTAGAATGTTGGCAACAGCTCTATTTCAGCCCTCAGTCATGTGATCTACCTGGTCATGTGATCCAGAGGGAAGCCTCCCTTGTGCTTCTCGTCATACACAAATGCAATAGGAAGGAGAGCAGAAACACCCTGAGATACACATACGCACCATCTTAGTTCCTCAGGGGGGCAGGGGGACCCCTGATCTCCTCTGGCCACTGTAAAGCACCAGCCTTCAGCACTATCTTGTTTTCCTGAGTCTTAGAAGTTCAACAAGATCAGAAAAAGAAAGAGGGGTGGGAAGGAGATGACCTGGTGACTTGAGGAGATGACATACTGTAGAACTACTTCACTAATTAGTCCTCTAGGATATGGGTATTATTATTGTTCCACTTGTGGCAGCCATTGTGGACATGTGTGCTAGTCATCAAAAGCTAAGTTAGTTACAATCCTCTCTGGAACCCTTCAATTTGCCTCATCTCCTGACTTCATTACAATGCACACTTCCTTGGCCTCCCTTCATCAAGGTTGTGTTGTTGTCAGGCCTTTGTCATATTCACTTCTGCCCACCTCCTCACCCACATTCTTCAGGGTAAGAAAGCACATTAAAAAAAATCTAGCTAGGAAAACAGCAGGAGGCATGGTGAATCAAAACACTAACCACGGTTTCCTTCAAAGTCCCGTCTCTGAAGAATTTGGGTATACTTAACTCAAGCAGCTATCTGGGTGTCCTATAGATCATTTAACAAATTGCTTTGCCATCCTTCCAGGGTGTGGTATAAATGACTGATTTAAACCCTCTGCATTGTTCAAGCCACATTGTTCTTCATCAAGTCGAGTCATTTTTATGTGAAGTGTCAAGCTCTTCTAACAAATAACTGCTGCCAGACAAATCAAGTTCCTCATCTTAAAGCTATGGCTAAATAGTTTATAGCTTTAATCTGCTCAGTGAGGTGTGCAGTCTATGACAGTAATTATAAATGCAAGGAGAAATTATAGCTGAATGCTTTAACTGCATTAGGAGTCATTTGATGAACATTCATGATTGCCTGCTCATTTTCAACAATAGAGGGCACGTTAGTGTCAATGCATTAGAGGATTTTTAGTTCTGCTCGGCTCTTTCTTCCATTTACCATGGAGTTGTCAGTTGTCTTCTATA
This sequence comes from Boaedon fuliginosus, assembly GCA_027560395.1. Taxonomy (NCBI): domain Eukaryota; kingdom Metazoa; phylum Chordata; class Lepidosauria; order Squamata; family Lamprophiidae; genus Boaedon; species Boaedon fuliginosus. The sequence continues at coordinate 340,888 of JANHGC010003599.1, forward strand.
AACGGGAATTGTGGGGGGTGGTAGGAGAGACGAACCATCGAATCTTTAAACTTGATGGGTTGAAAAAGGGGGGAAAAAGAGGAAAGACAAAGGAAAAACGGAGGGGGGGGGACACTCCTGTTTATCATTATGCTTTTTTTCTTTCTTTCTTTTGTGGTATCCGTATTTTCAAATGGATTCTTTTCAGAGAGCTGCCTGTTTACTTACCAAAAGAAAGCTTTAGGAAAAATACTTGGCTTTGAACAGTGCAGAATCTGCATTAGTATTCAGCTTCAGAATCTTTGTTTTGAATGGTTGGTCTTAGCTACAATATGGGAAATAGAGTATGAGGGAGCATATGCAAAGCGTGTTCGGTCACTAGAAAGGTCAGCTTCGAATAATATAGTTGGAATTCACTGACATGAAGGGTTTTCCTGGTCAGAATTTCTCATTTTTGAAGCAGACTTAAGTCCTCATACTTATAAATATGGGTAATATACAGATTGACAGTTATTAAATGATAAGAATGCAGAAGAAGAAAGCTATCTTGGATCAAATTAAAAAACAACAAAAACAATACAGAATCAAAGTATGATGATAACTATTCGCCAATGACTGCATTACACAACTGGTATTTTTGCTCATTCGAAGTTTGCCAAGATTTTCAAAAAGTTTCTTTCTCTCTGCAAATTCAACTTTCAAAGTTACATTTCACTCCTGAAAAATTGTCTTTGACTAGCTCTTCACATTTCACAAACAGCAATATGGTGGTTTTTTTTTTTTAAATGGGTCTAGGCAGCTATCAGATTTGGTATTTCTGCCATATTCAGACTCAAACAATAGTAAATTACATTTCAAATATTGAGTCTCCTGATGTGTTTGTGTGTGTGTGTATGTGTATCACAAAGATGAAGTGTAAATTCTTCTGACAATTAGATTGAGAGAAAAATACATTTAAATACTAAACAATTGAACGCTACAATGAATTCATTATAAACAACTGAACACTAAAAGGAATTCATTATATTATCCCTCGTTCTGATGTTTAGAGATTTCTGGACTGAAAAATATACTCCCACCAAACTTGGGCTAGTTAAAAGTAAGAATAAATTACTATTGCATTGGACAATGAGCATACCTCTGAGAAAAGAAAACTTATCTGGAATTATTTCAAGACTGTTTCAACATATCTTTAGAAAAGTGCAAATTTGGCTATATTAAGTTTTGAGAGTAAGTCTTCAAATATGCTTTAAAACGTGGATGTTTATTTTCAGAATATCAAATGTGCCGTTAAACTTTTTTAAAAATTAAAAATAGAATACAATATACTTTTATATGTCTTAGGTTTACTCAAGATCAGTGCTTTTTTTCTAAAAAAAAAGGTACCGGAACTAAAAAAAAAAGGTACTGGAACTCCCATCATATTGCACATGCGCACCATAGATATACTAATATACAAAAGAAGTCTAAGGAAAAAAAGGTGCCGGAACTCCGTTCCTGTGAGTTCCCCCAGAAAAAAAGCCCTGCTCAAGATTATCTTGTTAATTGTGATTCTGCTACAAAATGAGTGCACTTGAAACAAAAAGATTTGTAACTAGAATACTTGCCAGCATATTTTGTTAGTTTTTGCAAAGAAACTTGAATTTACTAAGATTAATTTTCTTTTCCTTTTTTCACTTTCACTTTTATATTTTTTCTTCTAGCTTTTCTTCTATATTTTCATATTTACCGTTTACTAATATATATATATATGTTTTCTGAGGTTTTCGTGGGTGTTTGTATGTTTGTTGTATGTTGTTTGTCTTTGGTTATTTGGGTTTTCTCCTGCGTAAAATTGGAAGTTATCTTGGCGACATTTCAACAAGGTCGCACTCGTCATCTTCAGGCTAGTACCTTCGGCTTAGTGCTTCTGGGAGCAATGTGTGATCGTGGCTGCTTAAATGCTGGTGGGGCTGTGCCCTGATTGGGTGGAGGTCTGGCTGTGTTTGGCTTGGTCAGTGGTGTGGTGCTGTGTCCTCATTGGGTGGAGGTTTGGTTGTGTTTGATTGGTCAGTGGTGTGGTACTATTGGCTAATGATGTTGTTGCTGTTTGGCTTCGGGTTTGTGGTCCTGCCACGTCTTTGTTGCGGGTGTGGGTTTGTTTTGTGGGTGGGTTGGTTTGTGGCATGGTGAAATTCAAATTGGCCAATGAAGTTGTTGCTGTTTGGCTTTGGGTCTTTGGTTGTGCCCCGTCATCGTTGTGGGAGTTTGTTTTGTGGGTGGGTTGGTGTCATGTGTTGTTTGTGAATACCTTGGTTTGTTGTTGGTTTTCTTAGTCTGGATTTGTCTGTCTGTGAGCGCAGCTTTGGTGGGCATTGCTTGGCAGATGGGCCTTGGTGGGTGTGGCTATGCGGTCATGTGACTGGATGGGCTGCTGCACCCCCTACACCCCATTTTTTGCCTAGAAAGACACCCTGAAGCCTTCTGGCAGCCAAATAGGGGCGTGGGGGCACCACTGTACTCCTCATGCCTCATTTTTGTCCTAGAAAACCTCCCTGAAGTGTTCTGGCAGCCAAATAGAGGCACGTGGAGACTCCTGGAAGGGGCGGAGTGGGGAGAGGCATGGCCAATCAGAGATGGTATTTGCTTGTTCTCTGAACCAATCAAAATTATCACTACCTGTTCTCCCAAACCTGTCAGAACTGGCTTAATATCACCTCTGATTGGGGTGTACCATCTAGGGAGGGGAAACATTCTCTTTGCAGGATTTCATTTCATGTGAAGTTGCCAACTTTTTTTATTACCTCTTGTCATGTTTTTATCAGGAAGTTTTAACAGCAGTGGGTCTTGTGTGTCCATATTGTGAGAACTTTACATATTGATTTACTCTAAGAGTGTTGGAGCAGGAAAAGCCATTTTCTGCTCAGTGGTAACTCTACTTTTGGGCTGTGGTACCCATACCTAAAATTGGGATTCTACAAAGATTTGCAGGAACAACTTGGAAAATAGTGCCATTGTCACTTAAAAAAAAAACAGTGCAGAACCAATGTGTGATTTCCAAGGATTTTGGATAGAAAACAGGAACAAAGCAGCACAATTCTCAGAAGAGGCTGTAAAGTGTGTTTTTGTACACCTTGACTATTCCCACCCTATGTATTGTAATGGCTTTCTGTCTTCAAACTGGTGGAAGGCGATTCTTCTTGCTCACCTTATTTCGTGTGCATAAATTGGATAATCCATTGACACAAAGATGAAACCAAGCTAGCAAACTTGTTCACCCAACAGCGGACCTGAATTTTTGTATTTCACCTTCTGGTTTCAGTGTACATGACCTTTTATATGCTTGACATTAAATCCAGACAAAATATGTTTCATAACAGTGAAATTTAATGGGACAAAAAAAAAGGTCTCTTACCGTCCCCCCACACACTCCACCCCCAACACACATACTGTGAACAGGATTTCCCAAGAAATGCATCCTTAGCAGTACATTTACCTAATGCTGCTGATTACACATTTGGTGAAACTGAGTTCCAGTCCTAATATTCCTGGGAGTAATTTACATGAAACCCAGCCTGGCTTACTACTAGTGGCTGCATCTAAATCTCACAGAATTTTGTACAGTTTATTTTGAAACAATCATGCTGAGAGAATCTGTTTGAACATTCAGGTGGTTTGTAATTAATTTACAAACATCAGATGTCAGGTTTTGGAACTAAGTAGGCTTTATTAAGTATGCATCAAATTATTCATATATAAATGGGAGAGAGAGTGGGGGAATGTATATAAGCAGTAGATGGTATATTCCAAAGTTACCTGATCTCTGTTTCAGGACTGAAACCTGAAACATCTATTAGGCTATAAAAATTGTATTATTTTTATTTTTTAAAAGTCCTGGAATGGAAAAGTTCGGTATCACTTGCGTACGTATTATACATACATACACACACACATGCATACATGGAAGTGATACTCAGCTATACATAGAGAAATGATGCATATATAAGTGGTGCATATATAGAAGTGACCCTGTTATCCTTAATTCGGGGTAGAGTCGGAATATAGAGAGCTGTGGTTGCCTAATGGTGATGATGCCTGCCTCCTACTTGGAAAGTTGAGGGTTCAATCCTAGATAGCAGCAGATGTTTCTCTTTAAGGGCACAAAGAGAAAATATATGCTACAAACTCCCTGTAGGCATCAGGAAGGGCATCTGACCAGGAAATGCTCAGCACCATCCATTTGCCTCAACTCTACCCTGAATTAACAGATTACAGGGTTGTAAAAAGGGGGTTATATAATATTTCTTAACTGTCCATCTCCCTCAGAGGGGGGCTCATCCATATATATCTGAGCTCACTGTTCAGGTTTTTACACTCCAGGTTGCTATTAAGAACATGCTGATTTGTTTCTTACTGTTATAAAATAAGAAAGAAGCTTCAAAGGGCATTCAGATCAGGCAAAATAATTAAAGAGGGAGACTTCTGTGTGCATTTGTCTGTGAGAAAGAAATTTATTATTACACAAATGGATCTATGAAGCCATATATTTATCTAGAAGAATCACTAAATAACCAAGCTTTTTGAAACGCAGACTTTCAGCGTATAACATAAAATTTGGTCTACTTGACAGATTCAGCTTTCCTTCCGGGAGAATTTAGGTTCTGAAAATTACGGCTATCGAATTGAAGATTATGAAAAATCTTGGCATTTCCCCTCCCCCCCCCACCTGAGTGTGAAGAGCAGCATAGGTGACAAACATAAAAGAAACAGGAAAGGAAAATAAATGATTTGTACATGTTCTCAGTTGCGTTTGAGAATCCGGGCAAGTGACGAGAACTCATAAACTTCCCAAAGCCTGCAGAAGCCATAGGAGGAGGATCTACGGGCACATTACCGATAGTCCTTGACTTATGACTGCAATTGAGACTGAACTTGCAGTGCAAAACAATGCGGTTGTTAAGTGAGTCATGCCCAATTTTATGACCTTTTTTTTTTGTACTGGTCAGTAGTCCATCTTCCTTTATTGGCTTTTCTTTTGGGAAGCCCCCCCCCCCGGGAAAGTTGCGAATGATATGTGACTCCAAAAGACTGCACCCATTGCAAACACCTGCCAGTTGCTAAATGCCCAAATTTTGATCCCATGACCGTAGGGAAGCTACAATGGTTATAGGTGCGAGGACCAGTTGTAAGTCAGTACTTTTGTCATTTCAAAAAGGTCATTAAACGAATGATCATAAGTCGAGGACTATCTGCACACTTTAGGGAAGTCACATAGGAGGAGGAAGTATATTATTTTGCATTTTCTCTTTTTATGCTTCCACATATTATACAAAGAAGGGGAATAGTATTCATGTCTCCCTGGAGAACAATACTGAAAATGCAAGAAATCGACATTCAAGTTTTTTATTATTATTATTATTATTACAGTATTTTAAGGTTTCATTTTTGATTGGCTTTTGTTTTATGCTAAAGCACAACAGACATAGGAAAGCGCTATAAAGCCTAATAAATATTAGGCCTGTGCAAATAGGGTTTGCTCTGATTTGTCAAATCAGTTCAAAGAACACGATCAATCCAAATCTGAATTGTTGAATCAACCTGCACAATAAGATGGAGTTTGAAATCTGAAAGGATGAATCGGGTCAGCTTGATTCAGAAATCTGGGTGTCCACGTGCAGAAAACTTTTTTAATCCCCCAAATCAAATTGGATCATCAGATTCAATCTGAATTAAGTTCATGCATCGAATCCGAAAAAGTTTGCTAATTTGAATTGATGAAATGAAAATTTGGACAGTCTTAATAAATACAATAACTCATGTTGCTTTTCTCTGTATTATTTTTTTACCAGACTGCAGACTTATGCTACTTTTCAAATCAGTTGAGCACCAATTGTTTACTATTAAATCAGAATAATCAGTGTGCACAGGTAGTCCTCGACTTACAACAGGTCATTTAGTGACCGTTTGAAGTTACAACGGTACTGAAAAAAGTGACTTGTGATCGTTTTTCACACTTTCGACAATTGCAACATCCCCAAAGTCACACGATCAAAAGTGGGATGCTTGGCAATTGACTCATATTTATGCCGATTGTGGTGTCCCGGGGTCGTGTGATATCCTTTTGAGACCTTCTGACAAGCAAAGTCAATGGGGAAGCCAGATTCACTTAACAACCATGTTACTAACTTAACATCTGCAGTGATTCACTTAACA
>JANHGC010003599.1:347158-358754 GCA_027560395.1 Boaedon fuliginosus
GCAAAGTCAATGGGGAAGCCAGATTCACTTAACAACCATGTTACTAACTTAACATCTGCAGTGATTCACTTAACAAAGGTGGAAAGAATAGTAGTCACTTAACAACTGTTCTGGTTAATGATAGAAATTTTAGGTTCGATTGTGGTCGTACGTTGAGGACTACCTGTACTTTCAGATACTGACCTGGCTAAAATTGCACCCTTTGGTCCCTGTTAAACTGCCTCTCTCACTTAATCCTACCCCCCACTTTTAAAAATGGAATATTTAATAAAACAAAGTTAATAGAAGATGAACATGCTGCAAAGCAAAACACCAGCCTCTGGCATAATAATTACATGTAGCAATACCTTGGGGTTCAACCAGAACCTATTAAGTGCTAATTTCCTCCTAGTAAATGGATACATGGGATTCTCCATCCTTTTTACAGCAGCCATGTTACAGAAAGGCCAAATCTCTCATGGTAACCATTTTGTGAATGTGGCTACCACATGGTATCATTATTTGCCCCCAGCCCAGAAATGTTACCTAATCCTAGATAAAGGGATCTCAAAGTAAAGAAAATGAAAAAGAGAAGAAGAAATATGTTTCGGAGTTTAGCCTAATAGTTATAGATTGGGTTTTTTTTTTATGTATTCTGGGCATATTTAATCAGCATCATCCTAAGGGCTGGTGAAATCTGGAGGTGAAAACATTGGTTTAAATTTGTCAGGCTGGCAACAGTTTGCAAACACAATTCAGCCTTGCCTGTTGAGAATCACTTTCCAAGAACTATGAACTGATGAGAGACACCAGCTGGAGACTGCAGGAATTAAGGATATTATGTCTATCACTGACTTTTGGACTTTCTTAATAACCTCAAGTTCTCCCCCGCTCTTGAAAAGGAGAATGATATGATTATTCCTGTTGATCCATAGGCTCTAGACAGCAATTCCCAAAACAGGCTTGGTATTTCACCAGCAATGAACAGTGAGGGTGGGAACGAAAGGCTCTTGGATTCATAAGGTTATTAAAATTAAGCAAGGGAATCCCATTATTGAAAACCAGATACTGAAACATCAGTTTGTGGTGACTCTTGCTGTTGTGCCCAGACAAAAGGGGGACATCGTTGCTTCAAATACTATAAACAAACACAATTTCATTGGGAATCATTAGAATGAAAGGTCCAGCATGCTTTGCTTTTTCTATTGAAAGCTTTTACAGGGCTAGGTTTGCTAAATAGGAACATGGTATCAACAGCAAGCAAGAGTGCCAAATCTTTTCTTGGCAGAGGTCTCTTTGCCTTTAAGAGCACATGCCTGGGAAAAAGGCAGCGTGTAAAGGTTTTGTTTTCAACATGGAAACAGGCTGATGGAAGCAGCTGTCCATGCAAAATTTGTCCCATCATGCAACAATTACAGACAGAGAAGCCAATGTCTGAAAAGAAACGGGCATTTTGGAAAGTAATATTTTCTTTAAATAAAGCAGAAGTGCTTTAAGAGCCCTCCTTCCATCAACATCACATTAAAACACTTTTTTTTTTCTTTTGCAGTTAAGGCATGCATACCTTAGGAGTTATTCTTCATCCACTTCTGCTACAAACTGTGAATGATGTTCTGGTGATTTGCTGTGTGTTTTGCTTAGATGAAGTTTTACAGCATGTTTGCTCACAAATGTCCGAGAGCACAACTTACATTTGAACTTAGAGTCTGTGTCCTCTTCTCCAGCTATTGTTTCAGGAGATCTTTGAACTGAAATTCTGGAAATATCTTGCTCTACCTTGGTTTGCTGCTCCACAGCCAGCTTGTTCATGTCTTTCATTTGGAAACCTAGATGGGATTCTAAATGGCTGATGTACGTTGATGGGGTTCTAAACTGAGATGCACAGTCACTGCAATAAAAGATGGGGTGTCCTTTATCCATGTTTTTCAAAAACTTTGTCCCCCCAGTTTTTCTGAGCTGGTACTTGACATTCGCCAGCCAATGGCTGATGGTAGTCATGGACAACCCCGTAAACTTGGAAATCTGCATACGTTCTTGAGGGCCCAGGTCTGACAATAAATATTTACCCTCCGATGTTTGGAAGAGACTGGATGCAAACTGCGCTTGTAGAATCAGGAGATGCTGAGGATTCCAGTTGGACTGCCTTCCTTTTCTTTTATGCAAAGTGGAGACGTCTGTGGAGACGTCTTCGAAACGCCGAACATCCATTTCCAGTTTCATGGATGGGATTCTGGATGAAGCAGCAGGTTTCGGGGTGGTTGCTTTGGGAAGGACTTTGACCATGTCTGCAATGTCAGACAGAGCATGCTTCTGAGGTGGGGAAGTACAAGACTGGGCCTGAACAGATTCCCCTTTCTTGTTCTTTGATTTTGTCAGGTCAATCGGCTGATCATTGTTCTCGAACACATAACGCCTGGATGTAACATTTGTAGGTTTAGCCGGTGTTGACGCAGGAGACAGAACAGGCTTCTCTATTATATTTAAATTTGGTTTGTGGAACAAAGAGGCTGAACTTGAGCTGGGGCTGGAGTTTGACTGTGGTCGCAAGGGCTCATTTGCTTTCCCCAGATGGTTGTTCAGCACAGACTGCAGGGCGCTGAGGGGATTTAAACCAGGCAGCTCTGAAGCATGGTTCCCAGTAGGGCATCCATTGCTGAGAGATGATGTCACAGAATCCTTTGTTTTTATTTTTTCCTCCTCTTCCTTTGTCTTGTGTTCCTCCTTCAAAGGACTTAGCTCTGACTTTTTGGGCTCTACACACATCTCAGCCTGAGGAGGAGAATCTCCTTCATTCTGATATGGAGGAACCACATCTGTCTTGTTGCCGTCTTTAATGTAGTCCTTATGAGCTTCCTTCTTGGGGTCTCCTTCTTTTTTCAACTGACTGCACTGGACCATATTAGCTGTCATGGGCACTATAGGCATCACTTTCCATTTTGGAGCAATAGGCCTCAGTTTATTACTGACTGTTGGACGAACTTGTAAAACTTGGGACCCCACCGGTAAGGAAGGCTTTGTTCCCTCCGAGAGCTGGTATGCTGCATGGATGCTGGGATACGCACTCCAGCTGGGTGCTCCATTCTGAGCTTTATTGATGGCTGTGGTGACAGTGTTTTCCAAAGACTTCAAAATGTCTCCACCACCTTTTGAAGCATCTTCTAAATCTTCCTCCCGGAGATACTGATATTTCATTGTCGGGTCCAGTGGTTTCTGAAGAGCGTCCTCATAGTCTTCATTTTTTACCCCTTTTTCATCTTTGTTCGCTTCCTCAGATTTATTTTGCTTACTTTCCTTTTTTAGCTCTGAAGCAGGAGCCGTAGAATCGGTTGATGAATTACTGGAGGGTTTCGAATGCTGGCTGTCAGTGGCTGACGTGTCAGAAAGCGACTGCATTTTTTCCACGGCCAAGGGATCCAAGACGAGTTGCTTCCCTTTCTTGGAAGCTGAGCTCGTGACTTTCAGGAAGTGACCCGTGACCATCATGTGGGTTGTGAGCTGCTGCAAAGTATCGTGGGAGCTCCCGCATTCCATGCACTTGAGAATCTGTGATTTGCATGCTTCAAACTGCCACGTGTAGCTGGCACCGTTCTGGTAGCCGTAACGATTGTTAGACGATAGCTGCAGGTTGGCATTCTTATGGGAAGAGAACGTGTCAGCAAAGGATCCCGTGGTCGAATCTGGAGAGCAAGGCCTATTAATGTCGAACACACGTTTCTTATTTGAAGTTACCATCTTGGAAGATATGGTAGGTACCGGCTCCTTCAAAGGCACTTTTTGGTAATGTTTTGTTTTGATCATGTGAACACTCAGGTCTTGAAGAGAGTCAAAAGAGTCACCACAGAACATACATTTCAGAACTTTCTGAGCATCTTCTTTATCCATGTCCTGAAAGGCCCTTTTCCGGGGCTTGGAATAGTTGGTAGATCTATGCTTGTCTTTTTTATGGTTATCATCTTGGTAATGGCCACTTTCGTTCATATGGACAGTAAGCTCAACTAAGGTATCATAGGCAGCGCTGCACTGCCTACACCGAAACCTACTAGCACCTGTGAATACAGTTCCACACATTTTGTTGCTTTGCCTGTACAGCTGGACTGAGCTGAAAAGGTTTGGCTTGGAGAGTGGCCGGACGGGTAAACTCTGCTGCAAGCTTTTGGTCAAGGCATCCTGATGCCAATCAAAGTCACTTTTGCTTGCTCCGTTTCTGTTGTCGCATCCCCGCTTATCAGAACTGGACAGTTTGAGCCCCAGTCCCAAACCTGTCCAATAAGAATCTGAAAGGATGTTAGCATAGACAGCTGTCATTTTATCCATGCAGCTGTGTGCGTCCGTTGGATGTTTGGGGTGGATATTGGCTTTGGAGTCCGATGCCTCCCTGGAACAGAGGCTTTTAATGTCTGCCACCTGGTCACTAGCATCACTGAGCAAAGATTCGTTTTCCGCATCCTGATTGGAGATATGACTCCCTGGGGAATTCTGGTAGCTTAAGCTTCCTCTTGGATCAGGACCAGTTTCATGTTCTTCATCTGTTCCTGGGTCATTGCTCCCCTGAAGATGAGCCGTAGAATTGCTCTCATCATCATCCTCTTCCTCCTCTTTTATGTCTTCCTCATCTTTCAGGTCATCCTCTTGGACATAACCTGAAAAGGAATATCAAAATGTGTGAAACAGGTCAAATAAAAACATGGAACATTCATTTTTCTAGTTGCTTCCTTACTAGAGTTTGGTTAATCTTTTATATTTATGGACTGTTAGCACAAGATGTGAAAAATCTGGCAAGACTACCTGGTTTTATTAACAGACAATCATTATTCTTTATAACTTATAGACATTTGGGGTTAATAATAGTAGTCAAATTCTAACCACCTCTTAATGGAACGGTCAGAAAAATTAATATCTGAGATCCTATTGAGCCCATTAAAATTACATGATCATATGGATATTAGCTCACTTGAAAAAAAAATTCAACGGGCCAAATAAAGTATTCCTGCTTCTAGGGTGTATTTTCAGGTACAACAATGTTGTCAACATGATAACCATTCAGAATGCTTGAGGTGACAGAACAAATGAATGCTACACAGAGCTGTACACAATATATCACTGTTTTTCATAATGTTTTTTAAATAAAAAAAGCAATATTTTCAAAGAAAAGGTACTTTTTTGCGTAGCTTCTACCATCTAATGGTTTATCCCTAAATTGTAAAACATATTCCAAAGAAGGATATGCTTCACTCTCATACGAATACTATAACATTTTCATTCAGCTTCTAAGGATAAAATATAAAATAAAATTCTGTATCTCATCCTGAATGGAGATGGCCATGGGTTCATCAAATAATCATGGCATTTGAATAAATGATGGTAATTGCATGGAAAATTAGATGGAAATCCCTTAGAGTCCCTCTATGAATTTAGATGCATATGTCACATATGGATCTGCTGAATATTGGGTTAAATCCATCTTAACTTAGCTGCATAAGTTCACACTGAAATCAATGGGGCATTAGTTAAATCATCATTATCTTGGTCCATTAATTTCGGTGGGACTCAAACCAATTTAATCTGGATTCAGTCCACAGAGCCAAACTGCTGTGTCAAGCCCAATACTGCCAATTCTAAATGGCTATCATGTTGTAGCAATTTCTATTTGGGACTTGTTAAGATTGGAATAAGCTGCAATCCCACTCTGCCAATATACTCTGCTTAATTTTAGCTATTAGAAGCTATCATACAATCCTCAAAGCATGAATTAGGAAGTTAACTTGTTAACTTGTCAAGCTAATTTTATCTGTAATTTCAGCTTCAGCATCTGACTAATCTAAAATTTTACCAAAACCAAGAGGTTGTTTTTATGATTTGGGATTGCTTCTGAGACATTATCTTAGATAAAGGTAAAGGTTCCCTTTGCACATATGTGCGAGCTGGTTCCTGACACTAGAGGGCGGTGCTCATCTCCGTTTCAAAGCCGAAGAGTGCTGTCCGAAGACGTCTCTGTGGTCATGTGGCCGGCATGACTGTATGTCGAAGGCACACGGAACGCTATTACCTTCCCACCAAAGGTGGTTCCTATTTTTCTACTTGCATTTTTACATGCTTTCAAACTGCTAGGTTGGCAGAAGCTGGGACAAGTAATGGGAGCTCACTCTGTTACACGGCACTAGGGATTCAAACTGCCGAACTGCCGAATTTTCTGATTGACAAGCTCAGTGTCACACACTGAACCACGCATATGTTATTATAATAGTGCACTAAAGATAGGTAATTCTCCATCACTGCTTTGTCTAAACCTAAGAACCCAAGAACTCAGTTAAGGAAGACATACCTTGCCCTCACAGAAAGTAATTTTCTACCTCCATGAATTGTGGTTGTGAACCGAGGTTCCACACTAATTCTTAAGGCAGAAATTTAAACCATTCAACTCAGTCAAGAAGATTCTTTCTCAACATGTGGTCAGCAGTATTGATTCATCAATTCAGATGGTCAGATACTTTACTGATCACTAAAAAGGAACTGAAAGGTTGCATAGACTTCATGCAGTCATAAGGATATACCAAAAGGATATTTATTAGATGTATTTTTATTTTATTACGGAATCAGAGCTCAGCAGTTACAAACAATAGCAAGATAAGCTACCATATGCTATCTCAACTCTCAAGAGCTTAACGTTTACATTTAATGAAGCAAACAACAAAATACATATGTCCAAAATTTAAGTTTCTACTGATATTACAACAGAATTTTTACAAAGTACATGAAAGTACATATTGCTTAATCCCTTTAAAACAGCAGCAACTATGTAACAACAATCACTTACAATGCCAAATAGTTTGATTGCTTTACACTATTTTCAGTCAATTTGCTCATAAGCCACCTCTCCCAAATTTATAAATTATTTTTATTTTATAATAAAACAAAAATGGAACTATTCACTATGGCAACCCCTCTACTTCATAATTACAGCTGGCCTTGAATGCTGCCTACAAGTTTAATAAAATTATGGCTGTAAGGGGGGGCGGTCCAAAAAGTTAAGATAGTGGTGGTGGAGTCCTTGGAAAGGACTTGATAACTGCCAAATCCAGTCTAAATATCTCACTGTGCAATCAGCCATAATTTATGAAACCTATACACCACCCAACTCCCAATGACTCTGAAGTTGTCCTATCACACTTTGTCTCCAACTTCACATCTAGGAGATGGAGAGACTGGTTCACACAATCCACACATCTCTTCTTGAAATTAATTCAGTGACCAATATTAAATAGGAGACATAAGAAATAACATTATTTAGTATATGAAAATAAGTAACAACTGAATACTGATTTGCTGTAAATTAATGCATAAACTCACAAGTAGTGAGTTCATACCTACTAGTCAGAGGTATGCATGATTTTAATAGCTCACCTTTTTGTTTCTCACATGTTTTTTAAAGTCATTTAAGTTGAAAATACAGACCTTGGTAGAAGTTTTACTAAACTTAGTGAAACTGACCACAGGTGGTATTCATCCAGTTCCGACCGGTTCCGGAGAACCAGTAGCGATAATTTTGATTGATTCATGGAACTGGTAAATACCACCTCTGATTGGCCGACAGCATAGCCACATCCACCAAGCCATGCCGACAGAACTGGTAGTAAAAAAAATTGAATACCATCACTGGAACTGACTTATCAATACCATACAGGTAATCCTCATTTAACTTAATAATTGGGACAGGCAACTCCCTCACTAGGCAATGCAGTTGGTAAAGAGTAATGTTATGTAACTGTGTTAATATACAATGGCAGTTGTGGCAGTTACAGAGAAAAAACTGTAGTATTTTAATGTGTGGGATGGTTAACATAGTATCTATTACTAGCTGATGAGCCGGACTTGCTCGGTTTTATTTTTTTTTAAAGTATAATTGTGGTGGCTGGGGCTGAAAGTGGCTTGAAAATGTGATTGGCGGTAACAGTATCCCAAGGGGGTTTCCCCCTCTTTGTCTTCATCACCCTACTCCTCTTCATCCCCCTCCCGTTGATCATGTTGTTTTCCCTCCTTCTCCTCTCCTCTGTCTCCTCCTCCCCCTCGCATTGATCATGTTGTTTTCCCTCCTTACCCTGCTGGTCTTCTTGCTCCACTTCTTCTCTCTTCCCTCCCCCTCTTCTTCTCCTCTTCTTCCCTCCTTCTCCATCTCCTCTTCATCATGTTCTTTCCCCTCCTCCTCCTGCCCACTCCTTGTCCTCTTCTTCTTGGTGTTCTTCCCCCTTCTACCCCTTTTCTTCCTCATTTTTGCTCCTTCTCTTCTTCCTCTTCAATGTTTTCTTGCCCCTCCCCTCCCCCCTTCTTTCCTCCTGCTGCTTCTTGTCCTTCTCTTAACTGTCTTCTTCACCCTCACCCTCCCACCCTCCTCCTCTTCTTGTCTCCTCCTCCTTCTCCTGCTCTTCATCATCCTTTTCTCCCTCTCCCCTCCTCCTCACGTGGAATGTTAGGTATGGAAGTGAGTGGGCAGAGTGTGTAAAACGGTGCAAAGCAACTCACTTAGCCACGGAAATGTTCGTCTCAAGGGTGATCGTAAGTCAAGGACTGCCTGTACAGCACCTCTGTTGCAGCATTCCCATGGCCACGTGATAGAAATGGATGTGTCCCGTATTTATGATGGGCGCTGTGTCCCATGATCCGTTTTCATGACCTTCTGACCAGCGAAGTCAACGGGGGAAGCCAGATTAACTTCACAACCATGTCCCTAACTTAATGGCACTGTCTTGCTTAAAGAACGTGGCGAGAAAGGGTCATTGCCGCCTCGAGTTCCCCTTGGGTGAAGAGAGGCGGGGTATAAATCTAATAAATTATTATTATTATTATTATTATCAAAGGGGTTCAAAATTCACTGAAGAAATGTTTGGCTGAGCCACAGAAATGTTGGCCTCAATTGGGCTTGTAAGCCAAGGACTTTCGTGGAAACTAACTTTGCAATGGCAGGGATTCGCTTTAACGATTGTGGCAAGGAAGGTCATAAAACGGTGCAAAACGTAACAACTCCTTGTTTAGCCACGGAAATGTTGGGCTCAATGGTGGTCATAAGTCCAGGACTGCCTGTACAGCAGCTCTCTTGCAGGTAACACTGGCACTGACTCGCTTAACGACCGTGGCAAAAAAGGGTAGTCGAACTTAACAACTCCTCGCTTAGCCATGGAAATGTTGGGCAGTTGGCAGTCAAATGGCTGGCGGAGGGAGGCGATCGTGAGCATTCTGTGGCCGATTTGCTCTCATTGAACACTGTTATCTTGACACCAAAGTGGTACCTTTTTATCTACTCACTTTTTTTAGTATATGTGCTGCCGAAACGAGCACCATATTTATCTACTTGCATTTGCATGTTTTCAAACTGCTAGATAGGTAGGAGCTGGAGCAAATATGGAAGCTCATCCTATTGTGAAGCACTCTTAACTGCTAAGCCATCACTCACACACACACACACACCATTCTGTTATAACACCTACACACACACACACACACACATACAAACACACACACCATTCTGTTATAACACCTGCTGGTTAAGTATTGCTCAGATTGTTCTCAGAAATATTTGGGCACACAGAAACAGTATCCTTCAACCTGAACCATTAAACACATTGTGGCTACATTGTGCATTTCAGATTAAGAATATATTAGCAACATTTCTCTTACAGAATCATCAGAAATAGAATATATATCTTGGTTTTTAAAAAACAGGTTAACTTTTCCAGAACAGGTGTCATGCATCTCATAAGCTTCTGTTTTCAAAACTGTAAGACAAAAATGCTTTTTTTAAAAGTTCTCAATAGACAATTAACCTCCAAAATCCATTGACTAGAAATGTGCTGCTGATATCATTAAAGAGATCATTTCCAGAATTGCATGCTACCTTGCTTAAGCACACATGTCAATTGGCATTTGTTTGAAACTAAGAGAAATGTTTATTTAGATGGAGTTTAGTGTGTAGGATGGACATGTGCCTTACTTTATAAAGTACAAAGCTGGATTTGAACTGTGAACCAGAGTCTTCGGTTGGAAAATCTGCCTAAACCTAAGATAGAACAGTAAAAACTTGAATATTTTCATCAGCAGTTAGCATCTAGACAACAGAATGAACAGATTCTTGTTCCCAATTTCCCCCAATACATTGTATTAAATTTCCATTTGAAGTAACAATAGGTTTTGGGAATATGTATTTTTGTCTATAAATTAACATGTGACTACTTTGACTAATTATGTATATTTTGAGGAACTTAAATGCTTTAACTCCCATGAAAGGATATGGTAGCTCGGAGGTGAGATCCAGTGAAGTCTGCATTTGTAAAGGCTAATCGTTGCCGATAGTCATGTTTATTGGACTGTGTTTACACAAAGAAACAAACTGGACACCTTTGTCATGATTGCAGGCTGTTAATCTCAAATAATTGAATAAAAGGGTGTGTGTATGGGGGGGGTAAGCCTTCTAACTATAAGCTTATTTATGTGTCATTAGTAAATTGTAAAAGTTATAATACTGTAGTTACTTATTGTGAACATTTATCTCTTGAACTGAATCTTAAAGAGAATTCAGACATAAACCAGTAGGAGTCAGAAGGGTTTGGCTAGCATTTGATTATCCCTCAATGTTGTGCAGCCCTGTTCAATCCTTGGTGATCCCATGGCTCCATTTTGGGCACTTGGTGAATCAAGTGCTGTATATATTGGTTAATTTTCTTGTGAAGGAAATTAAGGGAGTTAATCCTTGGTACTGCAAACCGCGGAATGTACATATATGTTTTTCATAACTTCGTTGTCTTCGTCTTGTTTATTATTTCGCAGTCAATCACAAATATAATAATACAGATTAAAAACAAATACTTACAAAAACAATTGCTGAAAAGGAGCAGGTAGGTGTTAGTATAGTTATTGGCCAATAAATATCTGCCACTTTTTTCCCTTTAATTCAAGTTGGACTCTATTATTAAAGTGCAAAAATTTCATTATATTTTAAGATAGATAAGGATTTTGAGCATCCTTATCTATCGGCAACCGTGCTACCAGACCATCAACATCACTTTAAAAAAATATTCAATCTGTCTTTAATTCCGTCTTCAGTCCTGTGTAAATTTTTGTTTCCGAATTCCTGTTGTCTTCAGTGTAATTTAAGCTTCTTACTCCTCATCTGGATTGCAAGTCTTGACTTTATTCAGAGCTAGCCAAATCACTTCACGCTTGGTTATAAATGTTCAAATTTCAAAACGTAATGTGTTTGCTACTGTATGTTGCATCTCTTGGTCTTCGTTCTCTAATTGAATAAGATTGGTAACAGAATGGACATCTCAAAATGAGATACACTGGGAGTCAAGGAGTAGGTGCATCTGGCCCAGTGTCCTCAATCCTTATTATCTGCTCTTGTCAAAGTCTTAGATATATGTCTTGTCCATCAGTTTCCTTGGTTTAAGGTATCTCTTCCTGTTTCATTGGTAATTAATCTAGAAAGTCAGCCATCCGCCCTATATATAAAAACCTGAGCCCAACCTTGATATTAATCCTATAATTTAGAGGTTCACTTTGAAAGCCTCAAATGGATGTCATCCTGTCCAAAGAGTACAAAGGTTTTTATTTTCTTTGAAGTAACCTT
>JANHGC010003599.1:381019-396483 GCA_027560395.1 Boaedon fuliginosus
CCCCCAAGGAGTCTCCACATGGTCTGTTTTGGATCCCAGGCAAATTCAGGGCCTGCACGGAGGCTTGGGGAGGGTGAAAAATGGGTGTCCCAGAGATTCCAGAAACAGGCCTGTTTCTGGCTTCTGGAGGGCCTCTGGAGCCTTGGGAAGGCCGTTTCCGCCCTCCTGGAGCCCAGGGACTCTGAGCCTCTGGAACCCAGGGACGGTGAAAACGGTCCCCCCACTGTGGTGCAGGAGGCCAACTTGGCCACACCCACCATGGTCACCCCCACCCAGCAACTGAGCAGCGAACCCCTTACTAACATTTTTGCAGCCCACCCTTGGCTGTGGGCCAGTAGTGGGACGCAGCCCAGGGGTTGGGGACCCCTAAAATAGAATCTGAAGTGCTGTACGGTTCTAATACGATGCAACCATAAGGATTATGAAATACCCATCAGATTGCAACCATCTGTTTAACCATCATTTAAGATGCTTGATCTGATTGGACAGTTATAGCATCTGCTTACATTGTGGCTTCTTTTGCATTTGCATTATACAGTATTTGTAGGATTATTGCACTGATCTTAGCAAAGAAAACTAATAGAAAATCTTTTAAAGAAACAAATAGATTTTTTAAAAAGTTGCATCCGAATGTCTTTATGCTGGTATCAAATTGTGTTCTTTGCCTGCAAAACTATCTTTTATTTTTCTGGGGCGGGGGAATACACCACCACTGAACTATAGCGGTCCATAAATTATTTCTAGCTGCATAGCTTGTAGGCTGTCTTATGCAAGATGTACAAAAGAAAATATCTCTAAATTTCTGGAAAAACATGCATGCATAAAAAATGGTTCCAACCTTGCAAAACCACCAAATATCACATTTCTACAGTCTGAGTGAAAAATTGTAGAATTCCACAATTCCACAAATTATAATTTGATCCCTTGTAAAATTGCCCAATTATATGATTGCTTTTTGTGAAAATGCAAAAAAAAAATTGTGAGATTTTAGTTTTTCTTATTTGAATTATTACATGACTTCATATAAGCACATTGGACTCTTTTTGAGATTTTTGTCAGATCCTGCAAAATATGGGCCATTTTACTATTTTAATTTAACTTGTGGCTGAGTTTTATATTACCCATTCTTTCATCCAGTAGTATCACTTTACAATTTTCCTAATACAACATCACTCTTTTGAATCTACTCAAGTTTAATTTGCTAGAACCATAGTCTTGGTTGTCTTTTATATTATTGTTTTTGTATCCTATCCAGAATCTTCTGATTGGGGAGTATAAAAATTGTTGTAAATATAGATTAATCAATCAAACAATAAATCATGCAAGTTTACCAATCCAATTTCATCCTTCCCCCCACAAAAGAAAGGCTTTAACTTCCATCTCTAAAATGAACATACCCAGTTCAGCAATAATTAATTAAATATCGTTCAAATCTACTGAATTCCTACATATTGTTTAAAATATCCAAATTAAAGATGAGTGCCTTAGAGTCAACTTTATATAGGAGAAAGCAGCTTTAATTAAGATGTTACAAGGTGATGGGCTGCAACTTATTCCCAATCTTATTTTAGTAATACAGTATCCCCCCGCTTATTTTAATCCCAACTGGATAGAAGAATTTAGGATGGAATAAAATCAGCCTTAATTTACAACTGTATTTGGGATAGACAATATTTTACTGATCTCACAATAAGGACAAAGTAGATCTTGATGCATCCTTTAATCCCTTCAGATGCATAACTCCTCATTCCATTTCTGCTGACATTCGAGTGAAGATATTTCTTTCTACTCTTCTATTGGATCTTTTAGAAGCTATTTTTATTCATTGGGCTCACAGAGCCTTCAGTATAGGAAACTAATCTTTCTACACAAAGGCTGATATGCTTAGAATCTGTAATATTGTCCATTCATTCTGACCTAGTCAAGAGAGTAACCTATCTGTACACAGCAGAAAAGCAGGGGGTGGGAGGAGAAAGAGGCATACAGAATAAATCATTTTGAATGAGCATGTTAATCCATTGACCCCGTATTTGGCAGTCACCTGGAATTAGGGGACTAAATGTTAAAATATCGAGATG
Source organism: Boaedon fuliginosus (assembly GCA_027560395.1). Lineage (NCBI taxonomy): Eukaryota > Metazoa > Chordata > Lepidosauria > Squamata > Lamprophiidae > Boaedon > Boaedon fuliginosus. Next base: position 383,098 of record JANHGC010003599.1, read on the forward strand.
GGAAGAGGAAGAAGTCAAAGGCCACAGATAGTTATAGAGGTAGAACAAAGAGGTGGGATATAGGCTCCTTTTAGCAATTTATAAACAGAGATTAGGGCCTTCTTTTCCTTTCAAGAAAAAAAGCATAAAGTACATGCAACCAAGCCACACCAAACCAAACATTATCGGGCCACGTTCCCTGAGGTGCCATTTGTTCTTCTGACAGGTTGCAGTGATAGTGGAACAGGGCTGCCAAGCTCCCCAAGCAGCAATGTGAGGGAAAGCTCATGATACACAAAAGCGGGAGAGGAAATAGACACATAGGCAAAATCACAGTCACAATAGAATTGCCACAATTTAGATATATCCTCCCAGTCCCAGGAACTCCAATTGTTTATTTTTCTGATCCATAAGGATGGCTGGGTAGATAGCCTCATTAGTTCATTATGAAGGGCGTGTTGTCTTTGTGTCTTCAGGTGGCTTCACACATGCTCATCTCCAGAGACATCAAGCTGCCAAGCTGTAGCCCAAAGGCCAAGAGATAAACAAGCAAGATGTCTGAAGAATGAAGCTTTCCATCCAAGATCCGCTTGTTCATGGCTCAGTTCAGTTCATGGTATAAGGTTTGGTTTGTGATGTTTTGTTTCCCTTCTAAATCTTCCTAGGTTTTCTGCTAAAAAGATTTCTTATGGCTACTGGACAGAGTGATGGTGGTTCTTTGCCTGGTCTTGCAAATGTTGGGCGTTCTCAACTATTTGTAGACATAGAATTTGTCTGTCTGGGTTAAAGCACATGTAGACATATGTAATGGTCTCTATAGCCCCAGAAAGTGAGACATAGTTATTGTTTTTACTGTAATGTAATTGCTAGATTACGGCAATGAATCAGATTTCTATTATTGGGCTTTTGTCAATTTATTATTATTATTATTATTAGTAGTAGTAGTAGTAGTAGTAGTAGTAGTAGTAGTAGTAGTAGTGGTAGTATTAGTATTAGTATTAGCATTTACAGTTGCACTTCTTACTGTTAAAAGTTTTCATTATACAAAAAGTTAAAATAATGTCAAACACAGAAGAGCATAGACAAACAAAAACATAAATCATATAAAAATGTAAATATAAATTTTGTTCTGATAGTGATTTACTATAAATTATCTATTTGCAAAATGTTTGTGGTTTATTAATCTTTCATTTTTCATTCTTTCATTCTTTTGCCCATTCTTAAATTAGAATGATAAGTGGTCTTAGTTCACATACACCCCTTTGGGGTGAAGAGAGGCAGGGTATAAATTTAATAAATAAATAAATGAAATAAAATAAATACGCCAAACAAGTCCCGTTAACTGCCAGTCATGCAGTTAACAAACCCCAATAGTTTGGCCCATACCTTTTGCTATCGTAACATCTTGCTTTGAGATTCTGGGTTGCTCAGAAAGGATTAAGCCAGAGGTTTTCCTTTATATATATATAAAACACATGGTGTTAAGTAACATGATGACGATTCAGGCTTCAAGAATGCCTATGGATTGGATTTTTGTTTGTTTGTTTGTTTAAAAAAAATAAACAGGTTGGCTGCTACAAAGCAAAACATATGTGCTCCCTTAGCCAAAAATGCTTATTTCTCCTTACAATACAATGTCATGTGTCCCCCTGGCCCAAAATCAATATCTATCTTTTCAGAAAGAAAAACACAAATGGTGCCAGGGTTACTGGCACAGCTTCCTGGAGTGTGACTCAGCACAGCTTGACTAAATTCTAGCTCATGATTGGCACAAGGCTTTCTGACATGCAACATGGCAGGCCAGATACAGTAAGAATCTAGCTTGCATACTGGGAAGATAAAAGTAAAGCAGCTTTTTGCCCTCTGCCAACAGGAAAATTCAATCCCCCTTTATACATGGACTGTAGTATAAATCCAGTGCTTCTTCCTCTCACCATGCCTATGGTTTCATGGCCTGTTTGCTCTGCACTCCTCTGCCTTCAAGTCAATTGTTACCATAACTGACATCTCGTCCCTGAGAAATGTTGGCTCTTGATGTCTGCAGATAGGGCCATCTGGATTTGTCAGCTGCAACATCCATTGATAAGAATAATTAGCAGGGCCCTCTATACCAGCCTGCACCAATTCAGCATTAGTTCTTCTTGGTAAGCCAGGCTTTGGAGAGATTCTAGTTTATTTTTCATTCAAAAATTGTCTTAGAAGATGAAGGCGTCTTCTTGAAAGGAAATACCACTATACTGATGGTGCTTATTTCCAGATAAGTGGGTATATAATTGTAATATAATCGTTTCCCCTAAGAAACTCTCTACATGTACTTTCCCACCCAGCCTCCACATATTTCATCGCTGCTTTCAGAATCTGTAAATCGGTTTCAGAGTTTAGGATAACTCAAGATAAACCAAAATTAAACAGCATCACAAACATGGATTCAAAAGCACCACATATTAATTTGTTGTCAAAATGATAGTCCCAAAGGTACTATCTCAAAAAGTAACTGGACATCCTTTGTTTTTGCTTGAAGATGTTTTGCTTCTCATCCAAGAAGCTTCTTCAGTTCTGACTGAATGGTGGAGGATGGAAGGATTTATATTCCTTGCAGTCATCTGGTCATTAGCACTCTCTCTGAGAATTGTTGAGGCCACTTGGAGGTTTATCTGTGCCCTCAAGATCGCCTAAATAATCCAGAGGGGTATGGAACCTCCTTGAAACTGCTAAAAGGACCATTTTTTCTACAGAAGTGAAGAAGCCTCTTGGGGGAGAAGTGAAATGTCTTCAATGAAAAACAAAGAAAGTCCAGCTGCCTTTTGAAAAAGCACCTCTGAATCTACCATGGCCCGGATAACTGAGAATCTCCGTAGACCTCTCAAAATGATAGTTAAAAGAAGCAGAAAGAACATTTATAATCTCACTTGGTTTGGTTTTTTTCCTCTTCACTGCCAATCTTCCACACTTACGTTAGCCAAGAGGAGATAGAAAATGTTTTGAAAAATGAGAAAGGAAATGTTGATCCACAGCAGCGGAGACAGAGGTGGGAGGATGATTAGCCAACTTGGCCCAATATCTGTCAGTGTTTGTCCACAGCTTTTCAGAGGGGGCAGGCACAGTGGTATATTAGTGTTTCCCATGCTGCTTACACATTTCATTTTTTGATGTCTTCCTGTCCACAAAAATAAAAAGAGGTGGAGTGGTGGGGAGGGGGGGAAAGAACTGCTAATTTATAAGGCCTGAAATAGTAGCTGCTAATGGACTTTTGCACTTGTTCCTTAGTCACAGTAAGGTTACAGTCAGAACTGGCCTCTATTTGATTTTTCAAGCAAAACCCCGTTTTTCACATCTATAATTGGCACTTATTAAAAACATACACACGGGCTGAGCTTGCAAGAGAAAACAGAAAGTGGCATTTTTCATACCTGCTGCTTTCCTGGATTATATCTGTGGAGAAAAAAAAACCACTGCCCCAGTTTTGTATTTTCAGAGACAGTTGGCAGTTTTGTTTTGTTTTAAATCATGTTTGAGAAGTGGGTACTGCAGCTGCTGTGCTTTGGGGTCCACTCTGCTTTGTTCCCCTCATGTCTGGGGGTGAAAACTGCAAGTTAATTGCAAACCTTTTTTTTGTTTTTGTTTTGGCAAAGATGTTCCTTTGAACTTAGCAAAACTGGATAAACATGAATCATACTGAGCGGGCTAGAGTACTTGTATACACAGGTGTGTACAGGTGTGCATGCATGTAGGGGGTCCTGGATGGTCACCTTTAGATGCCTGTAAATCTGCATACATGAAAACCTGTGTGCCTTAACACTGAGGCAAGGCCACCCAATATAGTCATGAGGCAATTTTTTGTGATCAGTGGTGGGCTGCCACCATTTAACAACTGGTCCGGTGAGCACACTCCTTACTAGCACTGATGATATTACCTAGTTTGGGTAACGAAATGTCTTCAAGAAAGCAAGCAAGCTCAGAGAGCACCAAGGACCCCTCAAAATGTGCCTTGCTGGAAAGTATGAAGCTATGCCTGGTTAACTTTCGTTTGTCCCTCTTGCTAATTATTGGATGACATAAAGGGATGAATTGCGGAGACAGCTGGAGCTCTGCGAATTCCATGAGCTGCTGTTATTATTGGGCATTATGCTTTGTTTTGTTTTTCGCCCTACAAAGGAAAAAGAAGAGCTCTACCTTCCCTTGGCCACCTCTCCATTCTGGCTGTGATCTGTTCTGAAAGGGTTAATCAAGATGAGTGACAGCCTTTCTGCATGATTTACAACTTGGAACCCTGTAGTGAAACCAGCGCTTGATGGATGATCCTGAAAGACGGAGACTAACCATAAATCATGTCTTTGAATCATTGACAAAGATAAAGGAGAGGAAGAAAAAGCACTGGCATTGACATTCATTCTCCCAATAATGTACATTGACTAGTTACAATACAGAACCTTAATTAAAAAAAGACGACTCTGGAGTCGTCACCCCAGTGTGCAAGGAGGACTGCCATGGACTCATTCACCGCAGTAGCAAAACAGAAGTTTAGGCTTTGACCTGAGATCCGCAACATTTGTGAAACGGGAATTGGAAACTTAAGTTTACGTTGGGGCTAAACAACTTGGATCCTCGGGCCAAATATAGGCATCTGTGTCCCAGTACTTTAAAAGCTGTATCTCTTCTCCAAAGAGTGCAGTGAAGAGCAGTAACAAGGATTAGGGGACTGAAGGCTAAAATATATGAAGAACCGTTGCGGGAATTGGGTTATGTCTAGTTTGATGAAAAGAAGGACCAGGGGTGACATGACAGCTTGATGAGGGGTTCTCACAAAGAAGGAGGAGTCAATCTATTCTCCAATGCACCTGAAGACAGGACAAGAAGCAAAAGATTGGAACTAGTCAAGGACAGAACCAACCTAGAACTAAGGAGAAATTTCCTGACAGAATAAATCATCAGTGGACAGATTTGCCTCCAGAAGTTGTGGGTGTTCCAACAATGGAAGATTTTAAGAAGGGATTGGGCAAACATTTATCTGAAATGGTGTAGAGTTTCCTGGCTGCCCAGGATGTTGGACTAGAAGAATTCCAAGGTCCCTTCCAACTCTGTTATTCTGATAATGTCTCTCTCTCCCCCACCCACCCGCCAAGCTGAGGATGGGTGTGCCTTCCATTTCAGCAAGAAACGCCTGACTAAATTGCTTTGCCAATGCTAAATTATAAGCGCTAATCACTCCCCTTGGTTATTACTGAACCCTAAGACAAATTTAGTCTGCCATACTAATGCTGGCCATTTTGGCCACACATTGCACAACTGTTGAAATTGGTAAGTATATTATAGATGGTGGATCTCCTAACCAACTCTGAAAGGGCTTCTGAGCTATATTCTGGAGATGCTATTCGCAGTATTTTGAAAGCGCTCCTGCCACAACTCATCCATGAGATGAATTGAGACTCAAAGAGTATCAAAGCTTGTGAATAGATGTTCACTTTAACTGGAGGAAAAATTAGCCATTTATATTTCTAGGACTAATATATTAATTTGCTTCCAAACATTTTTTTCACAGGAGAAATAGGTAATAATAGAACTTGGCCTTGGGCCTAGAGTCTACTGGCAGCCGATGTAATAACCATAATATGGCTATTATCATAGGTGACTGGGTTTACTCTGCTAACATTCTGTGTGCCACGCTTTGCACCAGGTGTAGCTTCCAAGTCATCTTCAAAACCAACCACATGTAGAGGAAAAAGTCACTCTTTTTTTCCTGAGCTGTATGCTAACTGGGCAGAGGAGATGGCTGAATTTTTCATTATTTGGGAAAAATCTGGGCCTATGAAACTTGAGAAAGTTCAGGGGATTTATTGTATCGTCAACTCAGCCATTTGCAGTCTGGGTCCCTGCTCTTCTTGGTAAAAACACTAAGGCAGATGACAAGGAGCTGAGTCAGGACAATTGTGAATGTATCCTTGACAGATGGAGCATCATGGCTCTAAAAGAAGTGATGATGCATCATATCCTCAAGAAACCATCACTGGCCAATTATTATTCTGTCTCCAATCTCCTTATTTAGGGGAAGGTGGTAGAGAAAGTGGTTGGCTTGCAGTGGGCCCTGAAGGAAACAGATTATTTTAACACATTTCAGTCAAGTTTTAGATCCACTTTTAGTCTGAATTCCTCTTATATTCCGCTCCACCAAAACTGAAATAAAGGTGGTGTGATCCACCTTATCTTGCTTGATTGCTTTATGATTTTCAATATCATTGATTATGTTAGCAATTCTGTTTATATAAAGCACCACACAGAGCAAATGAAGAGTAGTCACCATGTGCTTTACTGCTCATCTACAATTTCTTTTACAGTAAACAGCAAACTCTACTTAGAACAAAAGAGCATAGAATATATACCCTAGACCCAAACTTGTAAATACTGCCATCTATTGTAGTTGTTGCATAAAAATACATTCCAACAATGAATTCCAACAGATTATGGTAGCTGGGGTTAGGAGTGCAGAGCACTGTTTCGCAGTGCAAGGCACCCATCATTGGGCTTCCCTTGAAAGGCATGTGGAAGCTACAATCTGTCTAGAATGCAGAAGCTTGTGTAATGATATGTCACCTTGTGATAACCATGTAGCATTTCTACTTTGAGAACTATACTGGCTTCTAGCTGACTTCCAGATGGAATTCAAGGTCCTGGGTACCTTTCAGACCTCCTTTTCCTAGTAACATCTACTGACCCAATAGGATCTAGTTGGATGGACTCCTCATGTGTCCTTTCAACAGGGGCTACAGAAGCAAGCTTTCTCAATCACCACCCCCTCCTACAGAATGGAATCCCCCCCATATTTGAGTAGTCCCTTTCTTCTTGGCCTTCAGGAAATTATGAAAACTTGGCTATTTCATCAATTCATGAGAGACAGTTTTCTATAATTACTCCTCCAGAGGATGAATTGGTTTTATTCTCCTAAGTGACCTGTTCTTATGTCATGATAATGTGTGGTTTTGTTTTGCAATTCAAGGCATTGTTTTAATCACAAATATGTTTTGTTTTAATCACAAATATGTATTGTTGAATTGTATGTAGTTCAGTCAGCTGATTGGGTTGATCTATTGGTTCTCAAGAGACAGACAGACAGACAGATAGACAGAGCATACATACATAGATGATAGATCAAAATGCAGACATTCTTGGAAATTTATACTTTCCTGACTCAGAAAGCATCAAAGTACATATTAAATGTGTATTCTAGAATCAAATATGCCTAGAAGTGTAGAAGTACAGGGTGCATTCTTTGGAAAGATTGGTACCTATATTTCAGTATGAATGTCCAGACATGTGAAAATGGGAGACAATAGATTTATTTGAAAGGATCAGAAGGTCTAATATGGAAATGAGATGACCTGGCCTCCAATAAGCAGAAAACTCAAGTTCAGCTGGGGTGCACAGACACCCAGAACATCTGTCTTTAGTGGCTGTCTATAAAAGAGAATGTTAATGGTTAACCCTCTTTTATGGTTTCTTCAAACCTCTTGAGTTCCATATGCTCTGTCCCCACTTTAGAGTTGTAATGAAACCTGTAATAATGGGGTTGAGGAGAATTGTGGAAATGGTCTGATTAAAGTTGGCTTCCTGTGCTAAAGCAACATATTTAGCATTGACCAAAAGGTTCACTCATTCTAATATAAATAGGTTTGGCTTTCTCTAGAGAGAAAGTATGCTTGATATGTCTCTAAGGCTGGGGTGCAATAACGGTGAGAATTTTCTAGGACTTTTTTTTCAATATTTCCACCTACCCTCATGGGTTATCATCATTTTTTATTTTATTTTTTTTGCTCAGATGCCCTTCACTCCCAGGAATGACTTAGGCGTATAATAAAAACAGCAAAAATGTGATGCTGTAGAATTTACAAAACATCATAAACTACTGATATTAATTTGCGGGGAGGGGAATCAAGACTCACAGAAGGAATTATGGGGCATAGTTGAAATTTTCTACCAGCTGATTTGACAATTTTGGTCAAGTTAGTCCATCTGGATGATTTTCAGAGGGAACGAGACAGATTTGTGAAGGATCAGGCTATGGGTGACAACTAACATTGATGACTTTTTGCTACTTCTTGAACCACAAGATGGTTGAACCACAACAAACAAAGCAAACGTCTCCCAAGATCACTTTTTGTCATCTTCCATAAAGGTAAAAGTGAAATTCTAATATGTCTAGCCCCACTCAACAAGCATTCCAAAAGAATACAAGAAGCAGTTCAGAAGCATCAATATGGTTACATTTACCTTTATTCTCTCTGAATAGAGGTGATCCATCAGAATAACCAAGGGCTTGTATCAAATATGAGTGCGGAACCAGATTAGTAAGGATCTGGTCTATTTCTTCCAGGAGTTTCTGGAACTGCAACACTACCTTCTTTGATAGTGAGGACATTGGTCAACAGTTATCCAGGGTCAAAGATGGTTTCCTAAGCAAACAAGCTTCTAAACAAGCTTCTTTTATGGGATTATGCCAGCTGAAATACTGTATCTCAAAGCGGTAGAATCCTGAGAACAGGTTTGAAAAAGGATAAGCTGGCAGGATAACATCTCCTTTCTGACCCCTAGTTCTGAAGAATTCTGTACAGAGGTTAGGAGGGATGCTCATCAGTGGTTCTCTGCCATGTATAATCACTCCCTCAATTTATTATAGGATTACAAAAGGTTTTTTTTTTCATTGCAAACCAACTTTTCTCAATAAGGGCTGCCAGCACCACTGGAAGAGGAAGAGTCAGAAGATATCTAAGATTCTCACCATTTCCACTATCAAATAGCCCCTTCTAAACTAAACCAAATAAAAAAGAATGTGTGATACTCTAAATGCAGAGTTTCTCAATCTTGGCAGTTTGAAGACATGTGGACTTCTAACTCCCAGAATTTCCCAGGGAGTTGAAGTCCACACATTTTCAAACAGCCAAGGTTGAGAAATACTGCTCTTACGTATAAACCAAGAACTCAATGGGACTCCAAGTAAAGGGGGGAGGGTTAAAAAGGAAATCCTCTACAGACAGCTTATAAGCTCTTGTAAAACAATTTGGAAACAAGAGCCTGAAGACCAATTTGGCTCATACTTTATGAAAACGCTCCTATTCTCACCTAATTATCTACAATTATATCCTATTACTAAGAGGGGCAATGAGATGTTGGTGCTACCCAATGGGCAGAAGGTGGAATTGTCTCCCTCCCACTTTTGTTGCTGCTATTGATTCCTTCCCCACTCCCCCAGGTTTAACATGGAGAGTAAAAACTATGAGCTAGAGAAGAAAATAAGTGTATAGCAAAATGTTTAGCTCTGAACATTTGCAACAGCACTATTTAATATGAATAACCAAATCACACTCACTTGAGCTGAATGCACTTGCTTTGAACAATTGTGTTAAACTTTCCGTAGCAATATTGTCATTTGTCACCGAAGAGAATAAGGGTAATCCTTTGGGGGAGGGGGTGCAGAGCAGGCTTTCTTGCTCTCTTTTCTTAGTTTCTCATACCTTCTTCCAGGTCTACACTTTAGGAAGGTAGCACTGAAAGGATTAAAACAGGGCTAACGTTTAGTAAATCAACCCAAGGTAACATTTCTGTTGTGCCGTGCAAGCATTAGACTCTGCATCATCTATCAATCTTACCATTGCATGTCATTTATGAAAGTCTTCTGAGTATTGTTTCCCTCTCGCCCACTGCAAGTGGCAAGTCCTCATGAATACTGAAAAGCTTGCTAAACACACAATCTCTTTTGTTTCGGAAGAGTCAGACAGTTTGGAATGGCACAATTTTGTTTTTGTAAAATGCATTTCCAAAGAATGGTTCTTTGTCTCTGTATTGTACATGTGTGTAAATGACAAATAGTTCAGGTTATTTTTAGCATTACTGACACCTCCATTAACATGACTTCAATTCCACCCATATTATGGACATTTATTTCAAGGATCTCCCCGTCCTCCTTCAATTTATTTAGGCAAAATTGGGGTTTTCTTTTCCCCTATGTTTGTATTTACATTTTTCCATTTCAATGCTTTTTATACATTGCTTGCATTATTCCAAAAACTTGGAAGGGCAATATATAAGCAAAACATTATCTGCCTTTTGAAAGACTAAAAATGCACAATTTCCTAGTCATTTTATTTATTTAGCTAATTTCCTTCTTTCTACTCTGGCAAGCACTCAACCCTTTATGTGATAAGAAAGCTGCATTATAGCAAATTGAGCCATTAGATAATTACTTAATAGTGTCTGATCTAAATAGTCCAGTTCTAAAGTGGGATAATGCATGTAGCTCCCCAAAAATATGACCTAAGAACTTTATGAGCAATGCCAAGAATTGGATCTGGGACCAAATCCATAGAAAACATTTGCTTCCCCTATTCCCAGTGATGTGTCTGATGAAGAAAGTTGTCTGCTACAAAAGCTCATATTTTATGATGATTATTAATTAGCCTTAAAGTGCAGCAAAACATTGAACAGCCATCAAGAAACTGGCAATTATGACCTTTCCATCCTTCCCTTTGCTTCATTTTTTCCAAACCAATGCAAAGATGCTGATGCTTCTAAATTCTGTATATGGGTATCACATTCCTCAGAACATCTCTAGGAGAATGGTATTTCCTTATCATTAGATAGCTGTCAAGAATTCTCCTTGGGTTACTATTGCTATAGTAAAGGAGGCTAACTATGGAGTTTTCTATGGAGAAAAACAAAATGTACAGGTACAGTATATGTGGTACCTCACTCAATAGTAGTAACTGTGACTTTCAGCTGACATCGTGGTGAGATTGGATGTGAGGAGCGGGTTTCCATGCACCCGTAACGAGTTCTATCCGTTGGAGGGCTCCAAAAGGAGCTAAAGCCTTTTGTGGTGGTGAAGAAAAGAGGGGCACCCACAGGTAGCAGAGAACAGCAACTCTCCTGCTGGACCCAGGGCTTCTTCCTTCTCATTCACAATGAGAAGAGGCAGCCATCATGGCTGCCATGAAGCTGGGACAGCCGAGGCAACAAAAAATTGTGCAGGAGGGATGTAGATGAACAGTGATTGGAGGTGGGCGAGAAGATTCCTTTTTTATTTAGACCCTAACCTTAAAAGGAAAAAAAAATAGAGGATAATCCAGGAAAAGAGTCTCTTAGAACTATTTCTTATTTCTTAAAGCGGAAAACAACCATAGAGAGAAAAATCCTAGATCCTAAAGAAAGGGGGAGAAAACTAAAGCTCTTTTAAAACATAGAAAATCAGATTTTTAAACTGGGTAGGAGTTGTTTTCAAAAGACATTATAAAATGCTGGAACTACTTACTTGAATGTACTTGATACTTATTTTAGATGGTGGCTTTGAGGAATGAACTGGGTATGACATAGGCCATCATCCCATATTTTCCATTTAATTCTAATCAGTACAGATCAATTAAATGGTGGTCTCACCTATCGATAAGAAGTTGGTACATTTCTCTAACTTCAACATTTGTTTTCCAGTGCAACTAATTATGAACAATGGATTGAATTCGACAGCATTTCTGGGCCAGTCCTCATGTCCTGGCTTCCAAACCCAATGTTTTTCTAGGTCCCATCTTGTCTCCATCAATGCCGTTTCCTTCCCTTTTTGCTTATATGACCTTTTCTCTTACACCTATCTTGGCAAAAGAATAACATTTTCCATGCTTGCAAATACTGGCTGTAGATACAATCTGGAACAATCCATTCCTAAAGCAATGCTAGGGCTCATTGTGAGGTAGCAATTAAGGATGGCAAAGCAATGTGCTTGGAGGTATACTGTGAGCAGACATCCAAGAGATAAAAATTTCTGCCAAATAATGTGAACCCTTTTCTAGTCTGAAAATCAAATTGCAAAATCTCCTGGCGATGTACCACTTCCAAGATTTTGTTTGCAGATGGAAAAAGGTCTAATGGGATTCAGATACCAAAAGAATAGTTTCAATTGCAGAGGGTTATTTTTTTTCTTCAGTGTAAATGCCAAACAAAATTAGGAAGAAATGAACAAATTGTTGCCAAGAGCAGAGCTTTTCCTGGAAAGAGGGTGCTGTGTTGAAAGATGGAAATGATGGAGTGGGTTATTCTTTTTGGCAAGGAAAATATGTTTTGCCTACTGCTGCACTGGAACTAATAGTTGAAGGCTTCAATGCTGCATGGACCAATTGGGAAGAAAATCCCATTATTGTTTAGATCTGAGGAGCCATGCATAAGGCTGTACTATCCGGTTCTGCACAACAGATCTGGAAGAACCCAAAACATTAATCAAATCATGCACTCACTGACCTTTAGTTGACACAACTCAAGGTTAGTGAGTTATGTCTTTAACATAACTCCAGCTGGGCAAATAGTACATACCTGCAGATTTTTCCAAGCCTGTACTCAAGCCACTGGTACTTTTTGAAAGCATCAACTATCTTTCACAGTTAATGGTCACAGAAAAACAGGCTGACAAAGAACATGGTGTTGGATACCATCAAAGTTGACACCAGCCTGAGCTTAGAACAATTCAAAGAAGTACTGCAAGAGCAGAAGACATGGAGATACCTGGGCTATAGAATTATTTTCTGATCTTCTTGTGTGTGTGTATTTTTCCCCATTTTTTTAAAGATAGAAATTTGTATAAAAATGTCTGGGAGACAAACCATTATCACTTCCATCTTTAAATCTAACCTGATTTAGGATGGGTCCCCTTGTTGGGTGGACTTTTGTATATGTTTTCGTACTGAGTGGTCAGAATCTATCTATTTTATCTATACTGCATTGTGTTTTTATTTGATTTTGATAACTTGTGACCTGCCTTCAGTCAATTGCAGTTCGGCACCTATGTCCAATCAACCTATCAATCATCATCATCATCATCCCCTCAAATCTGAAAAGAGGCTCAAAACTGTCTTGGCAAAATAACTTAAGTGGAGTGATTTTTGGCCACTTGGAGAACTATTGGGGGACTAGGAATATAAAAAGGAGTCAAAGTATGTTTGCTCCGGCTTTCAGCATTTCTTTTTGGGAAAAAATGGTAAAGAAAATTAATGCTACTGGACGTCAACAATTTCAGCATCAAATTTCAGTCACACAATTGCAAAGTAGTGGAAGTTCATTAATGGAGTATCTTATGATCCCATGTGAGTAACAGTTTATTAATTCTAATGTAGACAAGCCTAGATCATGTTTTAAAATCTTCAGTCAAGGTCATAATCCAGGTGCCTTACTTATTTTTTTTTCTTTTTACAACCCTGTAATCCCTTTTTATCAGAGTGGAGTCAGACGACTGAATGGAGCTGAGTCTTTACTGGCCGGATGCCCTTCCTGACACCTATGCATATTTCACAGCAGATATTTACTCTTTGCATCCTAATAAAGAAACATCTATCGCTGCCTAAGATTGAACTCTCAGCCTCTTGAATGTGAGGCAAGCAT
>JANHGC010003601.1:7611-25635 GCA_027560395.1 Boaedon fuliginosus
AATATGTTCAGCTCTTACGAAATAAGTGGGCGGTTGACACAATCAGTTTATGGTTCTTTAGTAAAAATGCCAAAATTTTAAGCCCTTTTGGAAATGCAGTAGCTATTCCTTTGTTCACACAGATTATTTTTTTTTAGCAAAATGTTTGAAACTGGTAACTATCTGGCTGCCGTCAATGCTTACAACTTGGCAATTCGTATTAATAATAAGATACCAACCTTATATTTGAATCGAGCTGCTTGCCACCTGAGGCTGAGAAATCTACATAAAGTAATTGAGGATGCCTCTCAGGTACTTGACCTTTATAGCCCTTTGTAGCATGGGACCACGATATCTGAGGGATCCCCTCTCCCTGGTTAACATCAGCCCACCCCATCAGAGCTGGCAGGAAAGGCATAGTTCCTATCCGAGATAAATTTCACTCAAATTTAGAGGGCACCTTTTGTATCAAAGCATCCACTTATGCATCTTCCACTGCAGGTTGCCTTTAAAAAGGATATATTTGTGCTCTTGAACTGATAGAAAGGACCTAAGCGATACACTTAGAATCAAAGACAGGTTAGTTCACACTCCATCTGTACATTTTATTTTGCCAGGCCTTGGAGTTGCTCACCCCTCCAGTTTCCAATAATGCCAAGGAGAGATTAAAAGCTCACCTGAGACGTGGGACAGCATTCTGTAAACTGGAATTGTATACAGAAGGTAAGGAGGGGGAATCTTTGAAAGGTAAAATGCCTCTACTTTTATTTATTTTTGTTCCATTATATTGCTGTTATTTTCTCCTTACAAAAGGATTATGTAGTTTTAATTGCAGTGCTTCTTGAAACCAGTAGAAATGAGCTACTATACTAAAATTATTATTTACATAAAATATTTCAGTTTACAGGAAATTGGGAGGGGAGAATCTTATTTTCTAGGCTCAGAACCTCTGTTCCTCTATCAAACTCCAAACCCTTTCCTTTTCCAAGCTTAGTCCTGTGTGAATCGGTTGCCTGCTAAGCTTCATTAAGAATTTAAGAATCAGCTGCTTTCTTGCATCAGTCTATAAGGTGACCATTCCTTTCTTCTGTCTCTTCTTAGGCTCATCCTGCCAGTTGTATTGTTCTAATTTACTGTCTCCCAGAGAAAAATGTACAAACGTTCCATATGGCGTATGCCCAAAAAGATATTAATCACAGTTGTTATTTTTTAAAAAAACCATCACCACCAATATAGCTTGGCCCATTTACATTCTTCATTGTTATTTGTGAAATGTGATTTGGGAATCTAGCTTATAATTTTGCACTTATTTATAAAATGCTAATTGTGGAGATGGGATTGGTGTTTTGTATTTAGATTATTCTACTAAACTTCACATATTCTACTCACTTGTCATATTAAGAGGCCGGGAAGCCCCAGTGCTCAGTGTCTTTGAGTTGTGATGTCTAGACCCCGATCCTAGGCTTACCTGGGTGTAAAGTTATTTTGAGGAAGGCTGTTAATGCTGTTACCCATGTGGTGTGGCTTCAAAGTTAAATTATGGGTGCTAAAATTATTCCAGGCCTTCAAGATTATCTGGCTGCTCTCAAGATCGAGCCTACAGATAAAAATATTGAACAGGATGTGGAGAAGATTCGGCGCATAATTCAAGGCAACGAGTAGAAAAATTCTTCTGGCAAGTTTAGAAGATTTTTTTGTACTGGACGTCCTCCTCTTCGTCCGGAGCATTACTCTCGGGAAACAGAAGGGCCGAAAGACGCTCCTGGGCCCTTAAATAAAGCCGCTTCCTCTGCCTTCGCCTCGCCAGCGCTCTTCTCCCTGCGGGGG
Source organism: Boaedon fuliginosus (assembly GCA_027560395.1). NCBI lineage: Eukaryota > Metazoa > Chordata > Lepidosauria > Squamata > Lamprophiidae > Boaedon > Boaedon fuliginosus. The sequence goes on from JANHGC010003601.1 coordinate 9,418, forward strand.
CGCGCGGGGGACGGAGGGAGGCTACACCGGCGAGGGATCGGCGCCTGTGTTGATCCCGTTGTGCTGCGGCGGGCCGGCGGCGGCCAGGCGGGCGGTGAAGGCGCTCTCCAGCGGGCAGAAGCGGCAGGGCGCCGTGGCCGAGGTGGGGCGCAGGGCGCCGTAGTCGCTGGCGGTGGTCTTGTAGAGCAGCGGGACCGCCGCGCTCAGACGCGTGCCCGTCACCAGCGCCCGTGCGTCCGTCAGGCACGTGAAGACGGGGTTGCCCGGGTTGGCGCCGGGGACGCTGCTCCGCGGCCAGTCTGCCCCGGCAGCCATCTGCCCCGGCCGGCGGCGGCGGAGGAGGTGGCCTCTGCGCGAGCCGCCCGCCGCGTCGTCCGGGCAACGGCCCGGCCCCGCCCTTTGTTGATGCGCGAGGCCGCCCCCGACCGCGCTCCCCCCTGGGGTGTGTAGTCCCGCAGCGGCCAGCCTGCCGCAGCGCCGGGCGGAGGCGGACTACGCTTCCCGGCGGACGCCCCGCGGAAGGCGCAGGCGCAGCGGCGTCGCCTTTCCGGTCCCCGGTTGTTGTTCTGGCGAAGCAGGGGAGGCCGCCGGTCGCTGCGCCGCTCCAGCAGGTAGGCGGGCTGCGGCACCGCAGCACCTCGGGCCCCGCGGTCTCCGGGCCGGTCTGCCCCGCCAAGCGCCGGTTGGCCCTCTCCGCATGGGAGGGAACGCGGGGCGGGGGTCCGTTGCTCCCGCGGCCCTGGGGGGGAGGGGGCGCAGAGCGCCGCCCGAGGCCAGAAGCTGCGGCGGCGGCTTGGCGCGGGGCGAGGGGGGGCGAGGCGTGCGGAGGAGTGCCCGGCCCGCGTCCCTCCCCGCGGCGGCAGTGTCGGCTCCGGACAGGTTCTGTTTCTGGCTGAGAGAGAAGAAGGCCGCCCGCTGAAGAGTCTCTTTTCCTTTCAGCTGCTTCAAAATGTCCGAAATTTCCAGTGATAGCGACTCGTCGTGTGGCTGGACGGTCATCAACCGCGAGGTACCGGCTGCCTTTCCGTGCTTGGTCCCGCGGGCGGGAGCGCCGGGCCAGGCAGGGCAGGAAAGGTTGGCGGTGCCCTGGAAAAGCTGCTGTGAAAGGAGGCGGTGCGGGACGGCTTGTTCCCCCCTGGGTTGCGTGTTGCGGGCTTGACCTTTTCTAGCAACGTTCAAAAACCTTCAGTGGTTTAAAGGCAGCTGGATTTGTTTCCACCTTCTCTCCCCCACCCCTCCATGAGGTCTGTTGAGCGCAGAGAACTTGCCCGTCAAATTCGGAGCACTTTGCCTTTCAGCCCCAGATCTCGAGAACAGCTGACCTGGAAGCAGCCCCATCCTGCAAGAAGCCAATCGTGCCCGCTCTTGGCCGCCTTCTTCAGTTTTCCCGTTAAAGTCAACTTAAAATCCCTGATATCTTTGGGGGTTTTGGCAGAAGCACCTCACTGGAGAAGCCCTTCTTTGGGACCCATGAGCTGCTTGCATCAAAGCTTCTGGAGGGGAGAAGCCCTTGGGAGGCCCACCCGGATGTCTGCCACACAAAGCAAAGTTTTGACTTGATTTCAGGAACCAAAAGAAGCCAGACCTTATGCAGAGGGATGGTGGGAAGTTAACTGCACTCCCTAGTATAAGATAAAAGAGAAAGAACAGTTCTGGCACCGGATGTGTTCTCTGGTTTTCAGATAGAGCAGGAAAGCCACCTGGAGTTCATTTCCAAGATTCCTGGTGGTGAAAAATTCACCTGTAGCCCAGAGTTTCAAGGTGCTTGAAGGTGGCATGACTGTCTTGGCTTAGAGTAGTTCCCCTCCTCCATTTTCAAAAAGTGTGAAAACAGGCAATGGTTGAAGAAGCCCAACGAGAGCCACAGCAGCATTCGCTGCACTCTGTCCTTTTCTGCAGTCCACTTCTGGGCCCTAAGAGGCTCTGCTGCTACGTCGGGCAGAGTTTGGGAGGCTTGAAAATATTTCTGTCTTTTGCATTGTTTCTGAGAGGCCTCCCATTTTCCCACATTTATTGGGGAGCAAATGAAGGAGAAATAAGGATATTTGGGGAGCAAATAAAGGATGCAATTTGATAAGAATGCATCCTGCTTGTGGACTGCTAGTCACCCATCCCTGTTCTTAGGTTCCAATCAGTCAATCAATTTATTTATTTATTACACTTTTATGCCGCCCAACTCCCGAAGGACTCTGGGCGGCTTACAACATAGATAACAATAGCACTCAGATTTTATGTATTGCTTATCAGAGCTTTACAACATCCCCAAGCAGTTACAGAGTCATCATATTGCCCCCAAACAATCTGGGTCCTCATTTTACCAACCAATGCTTATATTATCAGGAGACTCTTTCTGGAGCTTCCAACTCAATCTCCAGTGAGCATGTTTGCGTTTTTAGGGCTCCGATGTTGAAACAGCAGCACCAGACTCTGAAAGCATAAGTGGCCATGAGGAACTGGCCTCAGAGGAATTTCTGTCTCCAACGCAAGCAGAAGACCAGCAGCAGCAGGCTGCCACTCTGCAAGGTGAGTCTGGACACAGTCTTAGCAGCATTCTCATTTGGGTCAAAGAGCTTCTGAGGATTGCTGTGAGGATTGCTGAGACAACTGAGAGATGTCTGGCTGTATGGAAGGGGAAGAGATCTGAGATTCAGGTGGCCAGGGTTGAAATGGGAAGCTTTGTTTTGACTTAGGCATTTGAGGATAAGCTATGTAATGATCTTCCCTATGTGGTTGGTAGTTGCTAGTGGGATGGCAATGGGGAGCATTAGGAGCACCAAAGCAGGGCAGTTTTCCAGAGTTCCAGTCACTGGTTCGTGACTGGAACTATATCAGCCTTGGAAATAAAGTCTCATTTGTAGTAGAATCATTCCCAGGTTGTTGTGATTCCCATAACCAGATTCCTGTGTAATGGGTACAGCAGACATTCATGCTGTATAATTGATGCTATCTAGTCCAGGTTCTCCAAGGGAAAGCTGCGATAAGCCCACTTAGATTGGCCTGAGCAGTATGAGTGTTTGCAAGAGCAGAGACATCCATGAAGAGGTCATTTCTGGAGCTCTCTGTGCAACCTTGTGTGTCTTCATCCTTTCTTTCTGTGCAGTTGACTTCGGCCAGGGTGATGGGGCACCAGTGAGCGCTACAAGCCAGCCCCTCATGGAGCCCAGCAAGCTGGTTCCTGGGGTAAGTCATGGTTCAACAAAAGGCTCGGAAGATCACCTGTAGGGACAAATGCCTCTTACACCTGTAGCTGTCAGCAGAAAGGTGAAGCATTGCAGGTGTCCTCTTGGGCAGGGCTTGTGTCAGCAGAGGAGACCCAGATGATCTTTCCATCCTTGCTGTGTTGCCTGTTCTGATGGCGGCAGGCTCTGACCTTGCTAGAAGAGTCCCTGTGACTGTGCCCTAAATTAAGGGGGGGGGGGTGTATCAACATTCCACCTTATTTTCTGCTGGGTTTTCCCTGCAATATGCTGATCAACATTTCTGGAGGCTTCCATCTAGGAGAATGCTGTAGTCCTAGGGCCATAGGAGATAAGGGCAAGTCAGGAAGTTATCCCCTATGGAAACGGTGTGCAGGAAAGCTGTTCTGCCCTTCTTCAGAACAGGTCTTACCCAATCCTGATATGAGTGTTCTCTCTTCAGCTTTCTGGGCCCTGGAAGCCCCATGCTCAGAGCTTTCTCTCCCAACTGATAAGACTGTTGTACATCAGTGAGCAGGCTATAGAAGCCAGGCCATCCGTGTGTAAATTCTGAGTTAACACCCTGATAATTCACTTGCAAAAAGTTATAAATTTAATTTTTCAAGTTGATAATAAAATGCTGCTTATTTAACATATCCAAGGATGAAAAAGAAAAATTGCTGGATGAGACTTCCTGTGTGGGAGCAGTAAGTGATGATTCAGACATTGTGACTCTGGAGGTGCCGAAGGTGGAAGAAGTTGGAAGCCAGGAAGAAGCTGCCTCAGGAGAGGAGGAAGGTCAGGCCTCAGAAAATTTCAACATGGGTTCCTCTTCCAGCAGCCAGTATACCTTTTGCCAGGGAGAAACAGGTATGTAGAGTTCTTCAGTCACTTCAAAGCAGACAGCGTTCTGTGGAAACACAGAATGTCCCGAGGACAGCAGTCCTCAAAACATTTCCCCTAATTTTGTGTATGTCCTTGAGTTGTTTTGACTAAGAATAGGAAACTAGTTTTCGCCGTAAGTCTTTTGAACATTGGAAATAACTCATGTTTTTGGCTCCCCATTGTTAGGACTCTTTTTTAAAAGCAAAAATCCTCTCTCCCTCCTTTTGTATCATTATATTGTTGAGTGTAAACTTCATCTGGCTCTCTGTGTAATCACTTGAACACAGTGAAAGATAATGATACAAATTGGAAACTCAAGGCACATGAGCTTGGCCCTGTGGCAGTGTTTCGAGTCTGAACAGGGAGGGCTCGAAGGAGGCAGGGTCCTTCCCATAGACCGTAGTTCTGCTGCTCTGGGGTTGGCCATTTGCTGCATTCTCTTGGTTGGAGGTTAAAAATCTCTTCCTTCTGTTTTGTATACAAAAGTCGGTTGGTTGGAGCAGCTTTGGACGGTGGTCCTGCGGTGGGCGAGTGGATGGGGTAAGCAGCTGATATCCGGCCTGTCCTCGGCTGGCATAATGGCTGGAGCTGGGGCATGCTTTCATGCTTTTGAAGCAGAGACGATGCATTTCCCCACCACTCCCTCGCAAGAAAGAATTATTGGAGATTTGGTTTGGGGTGGGGGGAGAAGAGGGGAAGAGAAGACCTCCCAGAAGAGAAGCCAGGGCTCTTTTAGCAGCCTTAAAGACAAGCGTAAAAGCAGTCGAGGGTCTCAGCCAAATTAAAAGACTAATACAAAGCCTAATTCAGAAATCTCAGATCAGTGTAAGAAAACGCATTCCCCCTTCCTGTTACAAGACTGAGACACTTGTACCATTCCAAAGTCTTAAGTTTAGTCAGCTTCATGCTTTTGGTTTCTGACTTGCTGTTTATCTTGTGCTTGTGTTTCCATGCATGCAATTTTCCAAGTGTGATGTGCTTAATGAAATCCTTTGCATAATATGAAGACTTACCTAGATAACGTGCTGGCCAGCTGATGAACCACACTTTTCTTGGCTGGAGATAGAGACTCACTTTCAGGCCCCCAATAAACGGGAGCACTTGGTGGCCTTTTGCCCATAGGCAGAGAGAACGGAACCAGGATGCAGATTCAGGGGCTTTCAGAGGAGGGTTTTCCCACACCTGGCCACTCATGCAAGAGGGAGAGGCTTCTCTGACCAGATTAAGCCTTGGCATAAGCTTTCTTCCTGTTGCTTTGGCCCCAATCAGCTGGAGTGAGCTCTGGAAGCTATGGGACCAAAAGACCGGTTGATTTCTGAACTATAATTACCCTACATCTGGCATAAGAGCAGCCTTTTGAAAATGTGCTGCATTCAAAGGGATCAAAAACTTGCCCCTTCTGTTGAAAGCCAAGGTTTTGCTTAAAAAATGGCTCCAGTGTGATGTGACTGGCCATTACAGGACTTGCCAAGGATTCAGTCCCAGAAAGCCTGCATGAAGGACAGCCCTCAAAGCAAAGCAGGCACAGAGAGTTTCAGATGTCTGCTTGACAGCTGGTCCCAGCAAGCATGTAGAGATGCCTGTGAGGCACGCTCTGGAGCACAAGGGAAGGAAGGCGCCATGGGGGGGGGCAGGGGGGTGATGGAAAGGCCTGGTCTGGGCAGGCCCCCTTTCAGGCCTGCTGCTGCTGCTTGGGAATCCCAGAATCTTTGTGTTCACTGCTTGAATTTGCTGCCCAGTTTTTCCACTGCAGCCAAGTGGAGAGGAATCTAGCAGTGATGAAACAAGTCATGGCTCCAGCCCCGCCCTGAGGCGCCGCCGGGCAAAGAAGAGGCTTCTCTCCAGCTCAGAGTCTGAGGAAGGTCTGTCGCCTCACGACCCGGAAGTCAAGCAGGCCAAGCACCTGCTGAGCAGCGGCTTGAACCGATGCATTATCCTTGCCTTGGTAATTGCGGTCAGCATGGGCTTTGGACATTTCTATGGTGAGTGGAGCGGGATATTTTAAGGGGCAAAATGGGAGCCTGGGCCTCTGCTAAGAAACTCTGTCAGGGGCTTCACACAGCCCAGCCTAGGCTGAAAAAGGCAAGGCTGCTGGTACCTGGGGGATCTGAGGTCAGAGCCTTATGGGGTCGGTTCTGAGAGGCGAAATAGGAGTGTGTAGGGCATATGTTGTCTTGAAGTTTTCCAAGAAGGGTGGGTTATAAAGGAATAAATAAAATTCAAGATCAGAACTGCTGGGAAAGCAGCTTTTTCTCCCAACCAAGCAAAGGCCTAAAGAGGAGAGTTCTAGGTAGTGATCAGCACATGGAGATTCGAAATTCCAGTCTTCCATGCCTGAGTCATGGGCTCGAGCCAGGACTGCTTCTTATGGGAGAACGTGGAGATCCATTGGCAAAAGTAGGCCATTTCTGCAGTGACCGATGAGGCGATAATTCGACTCGTCAGACGTGCAAAATCTAACATTTCTAACCGCTTACCCCATCCCCAGAAACAAAATAAGGATTAGATGTGGAGCTCTCTTTATAGGTAGCTGTAGTCCATTTCCAGTCCCAGCCCAGAGTTCGTGGGAAAGGCCCTTCTCCAAGCAACAAGAGCCTGCACTCCTCAGGTGTAGCCTTTTGTGTTGCAGAAAAATCCTTTTGTAAATCAGCCATGGGCCACAGGTGAGCACTCCATGCTTAGTCACACAATTAACATAAACAAACCAGCTGAGAAACACATCTCAGTATCCTCCAGAATTTTCTTCAGATGGGAACCAAATTATGGGCAAACTTCTGGTTTTGTAATGAAGTGGTTAAGAATCAGTTCAGAATGAAGCAGTGTAGCCATTCTTAGATCAACCAATAGTGTTTATTGGTTTCTGGTGGTCCCAGATTCTGCTTTGGAGGTAGAAAACATTACACTTGCCATCAGAAAAATGCTGATATTCATCTGCTTTTGTCCTTAGGGAAATTTGAAGGTAAGAGACATGATTGAAGTGGGCTGCTGTAAAAACTGAGTTTAGCCATCTTTGCCAGATGTGCTTGTTTTTGTTTTTACTGTGGGCAAAATAAGCTTTAACTGCCCTTTCTCCTGGGACCAGGATGTCTGGCCTGAGGTCAGGGCTGCCTCTCCCGAGTGTTTTTGGCCGTGGCTGCTGCTTCTTTGACATGAGGAGGTCTTTTTGGTTTGTTGAGGTGTTGTTGCATGAGCTCCTGTAACTACAAGTGGCTGCTGAACATGGCTGTGAGGCAGGCCCCATTCCTTTCCAGGTTGCTGCAGTTTGATGCAACCATTGTTTCAAAGAGGGCTGGTGTAGGCTTGCCCGCCCTCCCCCGTCCAGTTCACTCTTTTCAAAATAGGTGTTAAGCAGGTGATGCTGGCTGTGAGATGGATGCTCCCAAGGCATCTGTGCACTCATGCTATACAATCTGCTGCTTTAACAGTATCAATCTTTCATTTTTATTAAAGCCGAGCATTTCAATCTGCTCTACCAGGTAATACTTCACTTTATAAAACTAAAGAAAGAAAACGTGTCTCTAAAATAAGATGTGTCTCTAATAAGTTGTGCCTAACTTCCCATTTTTCTTGTCAGATAAAAAAGAAAATTTTATGTTTCAAGGTACAGTTCAGATCCAAAAACGACAGGAACTCGTGGAGAAGACTCACGAAGACAAACTGAATGATATGAAGGGGGATCTTTTGCAATGCCAACAACAAGGAAGTAAAACACCATGTGGGGTAAGGAGAATCCTTCCATTCCCTATCGACCCTTAAAAAGTTTTGCAGCTTTGTCACTTCAAGTAGGCAAAAACAAGTTGAGGCAACGCATTGTATTTGTTGTCCTTCAAGCTTTGAGCTGCAAAGCCACCAGTCGTTAAGTCTGAGGCAAAGGTGAAGAAGCCAAGGGCTTGTCACACATCAAAACACAGTGCAGAATTGAACTTCTTTGCACCTCATGCCCTTTCTCTGTAGAGGGAGGGAGGCTTTCTGCTCTTATAATTCTGCTGCTACTAAATTGTCCTCTGCTGCTAGATTGTTGTCTGTTGGCTAGGAGCACACTCTCTTTTTCCTTCTCTGCAACCTGTGTGCTTTTTTTTCCCCACCCAGTCCCTGAAGGAGGGCCTTGCAAAGTGCTGGCTTGCAACTCAGATGGAAAAGAAATCCTTCGAATCTCAGAAACATAACCTTGCTTCAGAAAACCAACATTTGAGAGAATCTTTACAGAGGGAAGAAAAAGCCTTGGCATTGCTACAGGAAGAACTGAGGAAGCTGAAGGAACAAGTAAGACACTTGGAGAGCAAAGGCCCTGGCCCAGAGTCATTGGTTGTGACCGAAAACCAAAGACTCAAAGTGCATTTGGAGGAGGAAAAACACAGAATGCAGAGCTTTGTGAAACAAAAGGAGACCCTACTGGCTGAAGCTCAGATGCTGAGAAGGGAGCTCGATAAAGAGCGTCAAGTGACGGTAGCACTTCAGGAAACTTTGGAAAAGCTGAGCGCTCAGCAGGTGCCACTGGTGGCAGAGGCCAGTTTGCACAAGAGCCAAGAGATAGAAACCCTGCAAGGAATGTTGACTGAAGTGGAGAAGAAGCTCAGCTTTGAACAGCAGCGGTCAGATTTGTGGGAGAAGCTGTACATTGAAGTTAAAGATCATGCAGAGAAGCAAGAGAGAGCAGAAAAAGCCCAGAAACCAGCTGGGAAAGGAGGAAGCCAAAGTAAAGCCAAGCCAAAAGGAACTTTTTTTGGTTCTGTAAAAGAAACATTTGATGCAATGAAGAATTCTACCAAGGAATTTGTACGCCACCATAAAGAGAAAATCAAGCAGGCCAAAGAAGCTGTGAAAGAGAATCTGAGAAAATTCTCAGATTCTGTCAAGTCCACCTTTAGACATTTTAAGGACACGACAAAAAATATCTTTGATGGAAGAGAGAAGAAAAGGTATGGCGACAGAAGACATGAGACTAACAGAAAAGGGAGGACGATGCATCAGACAGACAGTTCTCGTGAAGGTCCTGCAAAGATGGCCCAGCACCGGGCTCCAGGAAGCCAAAGGCAATTCGGCCATAGGAGACTTCGGACAGAGGACAACAAGCCCTTCTCGCCATTATCCACAGATGCTGCTTCTGGACAGTGTCCCAAGGGCCCTGCCGGTACCCCAAAGTACACCATCCTGAAGGGCTGTTCTGGCATTTTTGATTGTGCCCACCAAGAATTTATTAGCCTCTTCAACAAAGTCCTGGACCCTATTCGGGCTGATGAATTTAATCAATTAATGCACAAATACCTGCAGCAAGAAGTAAAGAACTTCCATCATTGGCGAGAACTGGAAATTTTCATCAGCAATTTTTTCCGCAACGGTGTCTTTATTCATGACCAGATGCTGTTCTCAGACTTTGTCAACGATGTCAAAGACTATCTTGAAGACATGGAAGAATACCAGAGAGCCAGTGACAGAGCCTTCGAAGACTTGGACAAGTATATATACCAGTATTACTTTCATCATTATAACCAGATACCTCCGCGTGGATCCAGGTGAGTGCAAAACACGAGGGAAGGAGGGGGCTGCACATTGGGGGTGGGGATCATAGTGATGCCTCCGGCCAAGAGGTGAAAAGGCAATCCCTGCTCATGTTAAGGGTACAGATTACAAGCACTACTGGTCTGTTGGCCAATTTCTTTGCCCCAGGGACTTCCACGTCATGACAAGGAGTTGAATACCTGGACCTGAAGGGCACTGCTTACTTCCCCTCCTTTCTACACACCACCCTTATAAGCCCTTCTCATGTTCTCCCACAGCTCTCAGCAGGAAAGACACCTTCCAAAGCACCAGCACCGTTCTAAGAGGGAAAGCCGATGGCAAAAGCAGGGCCGAAGCAACGGGAGGCACACGGCAAACCTGGAGATTGAAGTGGGGCGGCTCCCTTTTGACCCTAAGTACTGAAGGGATATGGGAGCCCTGCAGGTTGGCAAAAACCCTCCATGATTGGCCCTTCCGAGAGCTTTCACCAGGGCCCAAAGATCCACTGACTTCGTCTCCATCCTTCTTTCTGCTTTGCAGTTTCCTTGGGAAGCATTAATTAATTTGGCTGCTTTCTACTATTACAATAAATCAACAGGGTAAGCAGTAGCTTTAGACAAGTTGTAAAATAAGCTTTTTTGCACTTGTTGGTATTTTGTTCTACTAAAAGATATGGTACAGATTTCATCTCATGCTCCAGAAGCACATCTTGATAGCTGTTTAATTATTCTGATAATGACGGGATTTGTTGCATGTCCTCTTTCTGATCATCTTGCTTTTAAATTTTCTTGCACATCTGTACATTGTAAAAAAATAATAATAAAAAAGTGGTTCCAAGCGAATCTTTTCTTAAGAGGTTTGCATAGCTGCATATAGTCTGAGCAGATCTGAAATCTTAGCAGAAGGATAAGGCCGCATTTTCAAAAACAAAAGGTGGCCCCTTTGGTGGCACCACCTTCCATCTCTCCAGAGCCACACTTTGGACTTACTTATCCATCTCATATACTTCAGGTCAAGGGTTGCCTTCTTGTTCTCTTGCATCAGCCCCATTCCCCCACCCTCCGCCATCCCTTAAACCGTCAATCTTCAAAATATTTTTTGAACACATAAATGTGGCTTCCAACTCGTCCTTGAGGCAGATGGGTGTGAAAGAATGTGGCAGCTTTTACATATCTGTTTAAAATCAGAAATGCTGATATTTCCTGTAATTAAAAAAAATACAGTTAAGGATTACATAGATTGCATCTACTTTGAAAAATGTTCATTCAATAACTTGCTTGGAAAGCTGCAACAAGACTAGTAGATTGCCTCCTTTCTTCCCAAACCTTACTTATTAACACGTTATATACACTAATTAAAAATAAAGGGCAAACTTATTTATTTATTTATTTATTGGATTCATATCCTGCCTCTCTTCACCCCTTTCAGGGGAACTCGAGGCAATTTCAAAAAGAAAATGGTATTCCCTGTCATCAGAGTAAAGTTATACACTGCGAAGCATTTGGAATGATGTTGATGAACCACTAAGTAGAAGAGCCAGTTCTGATTAGAAGTAGCCATAGTGCTTAGACTTATATACTGCTTCACAGTGCTTTAACAACCCTCTCTAGGAGGTTTACAGAATCAGCCTATTGCCCCCAACAATCTGGGTCCTCATTTTACCTATCTCAGAAGGATGGAAGGCTGAGTCAACCCTGAGCCTGGTGAGATTCAAACTGCCAAATTGCAGGCAGTTAGCAGAGACAATCTGCAGTACTGCATTCTAACCACTGTGGCACCGAATCTTGAGTACTAAGACTCATACCTGCCTGGAATACCAGTGGTCTGACTTACCCCAAAGGAGAGTAACATTTACTATGTGCTACTATTAGGACATCCAATGCAGCTTGTGAAGGGAGGCACGGGGTGGTGGGCTTCTGTACCAGAATGCATTTCCTTAGGCATGTCAGAACACACAGGCCACTTTTTGCGGGGAGGAGCCCTGCTAAGAAGGCTCTGCTGATCAGAAGACTTGGGCTTACCCTACCTGCTCAAGTACATTGAAGAAGACCAAATGGGAGGGTAGTTGCATAGGGTTAGGAAACTCTTTGTTGAGCCACGGGAGGGGGTGAGAGTAAAATAAGTCAGCTTCATCCAGATAGTTGCTTCTTCCCATCAAATCTGGTGGGCACTGAAGAAATCTCACTTGCAGTGGGCAGTGAATATGGCTAGGAGCAAAAGAAACAACAGTTGAAAAGGGAAGCTGAGTGGGCTGATTGTCCTCCGCCGTTCCTGCCTTTTTTTCTTTGTTTCTGCTAAAAAAGCAACAAAAGGATGGGAGGCTTGTATGTTCATGTCCAGAGGGACTGTCCCTACGAAGCAACAGAGATTCACCCACCTTGAAGTAAAAATGCAAGGTAGAATACCTCCTCACTCTCAGCCTTTGGGAAATGCCATTTCAGGGTAGGAGGAGACAGGTTGCCTGCTAGACAAGAACCTTAGCCTTACCTGTATAAAGGAGTTGAATGACAGGGCATTAGCAGGAGAATGGATGCCTGTCCTTGGGTCAAAGGATTGCAGAGCTCCCGGAGGTAGACCATCACATCAAGAGTGCCACGCTGATGGACCAAACCAGTGTAGAGGGCAAGGAGCAGGTTGGAGCTCAGCAAGAAGGAGACAGCAGCCCTTCTCCACTTCTTCAGTTGAACCAGAGAATGCCCTACGGAAATGAGCTACTCAGAAAGAGCCAGGTTGGAGATGCCATCCAAAGCGCTGCTCAAGCTGAATGGTGCTGGACCGGGGAAGGGCACCAGGTGGGTGTTCATTTCTTAATTGCAAATAATTGCCTGAAAGAACAAGGGCCATACACAATGCAAACCCCGGAAGTTATTGTCACTTCAGAATGTGAATTACAGGTAGTCCTCAACTTACAACAACAATTGAGCCCAAAATTTATGTTAAGTGAGAAATGTGCTGAGTTTCACCCCATTTCACAACTTTTCTTACCATATTTGTTAAGTGAATCGCTGCAGTTGTTAAATTAGTAACAAGGTTGTTAAATGAGCCTGGTTTCCCCATTGACTTGGCTTGTCAGAAGGTTGCAAAAGGTGTTTACCTGACCCGACACTGCAGCCGCCATAAATGTGAGTCAGTTGTCAAGCATCTGAATGTAAATAACATGGCCATGGGGATGCTGCAACAGTCATAAGTGTGCAAAATGGTCATGTCACTTTTTTCAGTGCCTGTTGTAACTTTGAATAGTCACTAAACTAACTCTTGTAAGTTGAGGACCACCTATTCAAGGACTAAAATATCAAGAAAATAAAAGAATCTCCATATGGTAGAAAACTGAAGTAGGGGGAAGCGCCTTTGGCTGTTGGACAGATTGCCACGGCTGCCACGATGCTTGGGATGGGCCTGTGCCAATTTTACAGAACTTACCAGGACTGGCATTGTACAACAGTTCACCACTCTTTGGAAAAGGGGAGAGGAATCCCACAAAAGATGATATCCATCAAGCCACAGTGCTTACCACAGAAGAGCATACAGATGGGCAGGATGGAGTAGATAAATCGGAATTCTTTGTGATGAAGAACACTGGAAGAAATGGACAGGGCAAGGCCATCATGGGCATGCCCCCCACCCCTCCAAGGCTTCTAACTGAATAATTAAGTCCAAGGCTTTTCTCTTCCTCAGAAAACCTGGAAGGCTCCATTCTGTGCAGAATGTGACCAGCCTGTGTGCCAGGGGGCTCCCCTTTGCTTGGTTGATTAAGGACAAGCTGATTTAAGCCTCTAGATGGGCAGGGCAGGGAAGTAGGAGCCTTAATTCCGAGCAGTAACAAACAAGGGCATGGAACAAGCCTTAATCTCAGAACAGGAACATGGGGTACCTGTAGGCTGTCATTGTCCAAAGCACAACAACCAAGAACACACGATGTTTCCTTGGAGCACTGCAACAGCCATGGAGGAAGAAAGGCAGGTGGGGACCAAGGATCGCCGGTAAGCCCTGGGTGAAATACCAGTGCCAGGAGTGGGATCCATAGAAGGTGGCCAGCTCATGCAAAACATTGAATTTCAGAAAGTTGAGGGGAACCACGACCCACTGCAGGAACGAGAAAAGGAATAGCCAGGTTCCCCCATGACAGGAATGCCTGCAATTTTCCCCTACATCCCTGGGGGACATTCAGGAGCTACACTGGCCCAGTTCCAGAGCAAAAAAAGCAAGGAGGATCAGGTCTGATTAGGGTTCGCATGAGAGATGGTCAGCTTGGCAGTGCTCTAAGCTGGCTGGGAAGTTGGACAAAGGTAAAGAAACGCCAGCAATCGAGCTCAACATAAGGGTACGTTGCAATCTCAAGCCTGGGCTGGGGGAAGATTTGCTTTGCTTGGCAAGGACTGGCATCATCCTGATGCAACCCATTATCCTACACCTATACCACCACCATCTCTGGCACACAGTTACATGGTTGGAAAAAGGAGCTAGGAATCCCATGAAGTGGATGGCCTGCAACCTCCACCCTGCATTAGTCTGATCCTCAAACCACAACCTGGGCTCAGTCTTTCACCAGTTTCTCTTGCAAGCCCAGCATCTTGCCCGTTTGAAAATGCGGACAGATAAAGAATGGGGAGAGAAGATGGGACAAACATAAGGTAAGGCGAGGCTGGTGGCTATCTCAATCTTCTTATAGGCTATAGGAAGAGCAGACCCCAGAGAAAGACAGTGAGGGGCCAGCAGCCCTTCCCAGGCATTTGGGTTCAAGGCTCAGCAATCCTTGGAGGATTTGACACCAGCTTACCTTGCCAAAAAAGATCCTGTCAACTACTAACGAGCCTCCCAAAGCAATTAGTCTGTTAAAAAAGAAAAGCAAGAGTTCAACAGCAAAAAGACAGGTTCTCTCCTGCCCAGGGTCTTCCCCCTCATGAGGGCCTGGATGGCCCATACATTGTTTCCCACACCCATCCGCAGCCAACTCCACTCTGCTCTTTCCCACCCATGCTGTGCCAAGCACAGCATTTTCTGGAGTCGACTAATACTTTTTTTCATTTCTGTGTTGTTGAGTACTGTTTAAAAGGCGAGATGTTCACTGTGGTGATTTTGACAAAACAAAGCACAAGTAAGATCTACTTACCCTACTGGAAGGCAAGCACCCCAGAGGAACCGCCTCTTGTTAGACTCTTTTCCAAAGTGCCAAAGCAGCAGCGGAGCCCATGGAATGGCAGCTGTAGGGCGGACAATGCATGCCAGCGCAACCAGAGCCAGGTAGCAGCGGCTGGAAAGGCAGCAGATGGGAAACTTCAAACGGCTACAGGAAAGCCACCGAGATGGGCTCTCAACCGTAATACAGCCCTAGTGTTTATTCAAATGTAAAGGTACATGCAGCTGTAGCATCCATCCATTTAACAAAAGAGAGGAGGAAAACAGAAAGGCCCAGGGTCCTTGAGCTCAAGGCTGAAAAAACGTAGGGGAAAGCAGTTCTGAAGAAAATATGTTGGGAAACCAGCCAAGCACAAGAAAACTTTGCCTAAGAATAATTTGTCTGACACTGCCCCCCATCCCATGATACAAAGTTTTTAACCTGCTCTCCATTTTGGTGCCTTCCATAGGATAGTAGCAAAGAGCAAAGATGGTGAGAACTGCTTCCATGGTGTTGGTGAGGGTCCTGGTACAGCAATACCATGTGAACCAAGAACACAACTGGCAAAAGTACTGGGGACAAAGCCAAAAAAGATTAGGGGTGTAATGGAGGGGCCCAGCCACAGCAAATCCCCTGGCCCTGAAGTCTGCCAAGTCTCACACCACTAGGTAGCAGGCAGACTGAGGGGGCAGGCTAAGACTCACCACCCATTTGGCCGTCTCAAAGTTATCCAGTCGCTTTGCCAAGGAATATAACTTCACATCTGCAAGTGCTGCCAGAACTGCCTGGAAAACCCTAGGGAGCCAAATCTGTTAGAAGATGAGACACAATAAGAACGTGGAAGTAATTTTTGCTTCTTTCCAAAGAGAAATCTGATCTTTCACTAAAATGCAAATGTACATTAAAACAGAAAGCTTCCAAAAAGAAGCTTTCCATTAAAACAGAAAGCTTTCATATTTAAAGCAGGAAAACTAAAACCCCAGATTGTATTGACATAAAGGTTTTCAGTATCACTGTTTAGAATTTTTCAGACTGGCCTTGTGCTTTTAAGTCAAACAGTTTTATTAGACTGAGTTTGCCTTAGCCTGCTCTGCTAAAGGTCTTACATCCAAGGATGCTAAAGAACCGTCCACCACACATGGGTGCGACGCACTCGGCAATGTCTAATGCTTCCCTTGGACAGCTTTTGAAATAGCAGGCAGCTTCCCTTGGCAACACATGACCAGCCAAGCCCAGGGGGGCTGACCTAATGTGGCTCTGGGTCTGACGGGGAAGCAAACTCCCAAAGGGCAAGAATCGGGCAGCTGACTTTGGACCGGGCCTGGGCCTTTAAGGTAGAAATGGGGGGGGGGGCGCATTTCCATTTGACCCTGGAGACTCGGTCCCTCAGGTCAGAACTGTTCCAAAAGGCAACCGGACGTCTTCCTCCTCCGGGGAAAAGCAGGCTTTTTTGAGAAAGAGCCATTTCCACCTGCCCCGCCCAGCCGGGGCGGCCCTCACCAGCAGCGGCGCCTCGTCCTTGGCCAGCAGCTGCAGCGCCTT
>JANHGC010003601.1:78398-95416 GCA_027560395.1 Boaedon fuliginosus
AATAAATAAATAAATAAATAAATAAATAAATAAATAAATAAATAAATAAATAAATAAATAAATAAATAAATAAAGGGTTGCCTGGATACATGAAAATTCTGAACTTATCAGACTTGAATATCCTGACTTTGCAAAAAAAACACCCTACTCAGAATTGCCTATACCCTCAAACACTACCTTAACGGGACAGTGCCTGGAGATAGTAGAAGAGAAGAGAAAGAATTGGAGAAAATAACAAAATACAAAGACCTACAAAAAGAAATAGAATGACTGTGGCAAAGGCAAGCAAGGGTAGTACCAATAGTAATAGGCACCTTGGGTGCAATCCCAAAACAACTGGAGCACCACTTGAACACCATAGGCATTGACAAATCTGCCATCAGTCAATTGCAGAAGGCGCTTTACTTGGATCAGCTTCCATCCTGCTACAACATCTGTAACACTTCAAATATCCAGTTTGCCTATCCCAGGTCCTTGGTAAGGATTCGATAGGTAGACAAAAATGCCAAACCCAGTCTGAATATCTGGCTGACTATGTGATGATTAATAATAATATCAACATCTGCCTATCTCAAGTCCTTGAGAAGGACTCGATAATGCCAAATCCCATCTAAATAACTGGCTGATTGCATGATGGGGAATAATAATAAAAACCTCTATAAACAGAAAATAAATGACCCGCACACAGATATCAGAAGGGAGTAATGAAATGACCAGACACACACACACACACACACACACACACACACACACTGTGCATATCACAAAACTCTCCCAAAATTCAACTCAACTAATTAGAAATATATTGGGCTAAGTCAGAGAACAGCCTGAATAGTAAGAGAAGGTTCTGTTGTCATCAGCAGGGCCAGCAGGCAATGGATCTCTTCTAGCACTTAAGTTGGAAGTGTCATGGCAAAGAAAAACTGGAAATGGAGTCTAGTTAATTGGTGGCAACTCTGATAATATTTCAGCTGACAGCATAGTTGGAGCAAGGAGATTCAGAGGAAGGGTCAGATCTCCAGCGGCTACTTGTAGTATAAACTTTTAGGGAGACAAAGTAGTCCTTGCAAAACAAGGCAATTCACTATTCTTCTCAAATACCCTCAACTTCAATCAAGTCTCTCCTAAGTCATCTGAGCCTCCTCTCTCCTGCTTCCCTTCTCCTCCCGCCTTGTTGAGATGCATGTAGGCTACAGCTGCTATTGATGTTTCCTCCAAAGAACATTAACATCTTCAAGGGCAGTTTTTTCAGGCAAGGAGGTGCAAGTACTTACCCAGCAAAAGCTTGGATAGCAAGTTTGGAAGCCTCCAAAGAACATCCACTGACATTAAGAGCCTTGAAAGAAAAGAAGGGACAGCTTAGCTTCTCAGCAAGTGCTGGCAAGTAGCAAGCAGAGAGGGGCCATATACAGAACAACACCGAGGACGGAAACACGAATGCGAAGCAGGGCCAGCTCCACCACACCAAAGCTAAGATCCATCTTATTTGAAAAGACAACAGAGCAACATTCAGCCTTGAGGGGGAAATCTGGCTTGTGCACCCCACCCCTGCAGGCGGTTTCCCCTTAAACCCTGGAATATAAGCGGCAGTTGGTCAGTGGGCGTGCTGGTCCCAGGGTGCAAAACGGGAAACCTGGGTTTGGCAACAGCAGATCTCTAAGCTGGCACAACTTATGAGTCAGAAAACCACAACAGTGAGGACTCGATCTGCATGTCAATGGGAGGCATCTGGACACATCAACGGAGAAAGAGGAAGACAGAAGCATGGAAAGCTTGGGGGGGGAGGGCATGCGCATCTCACAACTCAAATTAAAAGACCCAACAGGTCAACTGAGCCACAACCACACGCCCACAAAAGACAGCACCCTTTAAGGAAAGATGCAAATTTGGAACCTTTTCATCCACAGAACTGCTATCTGAAAAAGAATTGGGAAGAGGGGAATAAAAAATTAGACACGTCTCCAAGAAATGTGCATAGTGAATATTGCAATCCTACCTAGAGCCTAGCCAGGAGGTTCCTGAGGTTTATATTCAGATGCTAAACCAGGTTGGGACCTCCCTTCCCCCTTTCTTCTCCCTGAGCTTATGTATTAGACCTCTTTCTCAAGCCTGATGAGAAAATGTTGGGTGTGCATTAGGACTTTCAGGTGTGACAAGAACGCTGAGACCATGAAGCAACTCATCCAAGGGGATCTTCATCTTTATGAAGGGATCCCACAAAGCCTTGCTCAGAAGTAGGGGCTCTTCTGCTTACTTGGATGCCAGCCTGGCAAACTGGCTCACAGTACAGAATACTCCTTCTCAGTGCAGCATCAGGGCAAGAAGCTGTGGATTAAGGCAGTAAAAGCCCCTCCTGGATTGCAAAGCCTGAGAGAAAGCAACCTCCCTGACCCAGGGGCTGAAGGAGGCATGCTGGGAAACCCTTGCCCACTTCACATATTCCAGGGAAACTACCATCAAGTCATGATTTCCTTCTCGGATGCCCCTGACATCCTCCCTGCCGTCCTGGTTCTGGATGGAAAGCCTTCCAAACACCTTGCCCCAGTGCGCTCAACAGTGGTCAGAGGGTGAATGGAGAGCCATCCCTTTGGAAGGGGGCACAGAGGGGAGGATGGCCCTTTATTTCAATTCTAAAGAAAAGAAGTTCCTCTCCCCTCCCCCCATGCCAAGAAGGAATTACAGACCTGGAAAGGAAACATAAAAATAAAAAATGGTTGATCTCTGTGACTAACAGTAAAAGCAGCAAGGCTTTAGCGTGACTCTTGAGACCATACTAATGAAGGACAGTAATTAATACAGCCGCCTTCCTTTTCATGTAAATCAGAAACAAGTATTAGCCGCCTTGCGTTCCCCTTGACCAGGGTAGAGAAGCGGGGTATAAATCTAATAAAATAAATAATTGTGTCTTTTTCTTGGCCGCAAAAAAAAATCTACTCAATGTTGATTGCTCAATTAAACAGAGGAAGCCAGAGTGAAACAAGGCAGAATGTAATAATTTTTCCTCTGAATGCAGTGGATCTTTCAGCAAGTATCTTGTTATGAATGATGCTGCATTTATCAAATCTTTTGTGGGCATAGGAATTAAAGCTTCCTGTATCCAGACATCTAGTGAGCTATAAATTATGCATTTTAACCAAGGATATGTCCCAAAAAAAGAGCTAGTAGCTTGGAACTAGTGACCGGGTGAAGGTGCTGAAATCAGCTGTTCTCTTCCCAGCCTGTTTGTCCTTGACAGCCAGCTCTCTATGCAGCCTTTGTCTCAGGCATTCGGGGCCAGGAAACATTTCCTGTCCACCTTGTAAATAAAGGACCTTCTTAGTGAGAAGATGCAGCAAGAATTGCAATGGCCCAGCTTGACATTGAATCTTGTCCAGAAAATTCCAGTGACCTCAGGAACCCAAACAGGGAGAAGGAGGGAACCCCTCGCTGACTGCCTGGATTTGTCTGCCCGGACAGCTGTTGCCACAGCCCCAGGATGGTGGCACTAAATTATTCTAAAGTCATTACTCCAATGCAGAGTTTGCCTGGAGGATATTATCTTACTAGCAGCAGGCAAAAACATCTAATGTTCTGTGCCCAATTGAAAGGATTATGGTGCGTAGCAAATGAATAGCAGTGGTCTGATCCAGAGAAAGCTGAAGCAAAATCATAGCTGGTTGTCAGGAGAGGAGAAATTGCAATCAGTGGGTCACAAATTGGGGGACAGGAAAAGGAGCCTTGGCAGATTATACTATGCCCTGAGGCAAAGGGCTACAGGTTCGCACCATTTGTTCCCCCAAGATTGGGGATTTCCTGGCCTGTCCACAAAACTCCCTGTTCTAAGGCAACGTCTGTCAGGCTTGGTCCTGCTGTCAACCACAGCAGAAAGAAATAAGCCAGGTAAGAAACTCCCGATCTTGCACACTGAACTATGTGAGATTTCATGTAGGGTTTTAAACACTAAGGATTAGTCAACACTATTTGTCACGGGGTGAGGTCACATTGTTGGGTCCTCATCTCAGTTTCAAGGCACCCTATCAGAGACCATCCTAGATCATTCTCCAATGTTTCTTTGATATAAAAGGCTTTGTTGACTTCTCCTCCACTGGCTCCCCAGAGCAAAAACCGCATGCCAAGACCCTTCTGCTACCCATGGCAGAGACGGCCCAACCCTTACAAAGAGCTGCTGGGATTGGAAATAGGGATTGGAAATAGGCCATCAGGGAAAACAACAACCCAAGTAAATCCATGGTGGCAGAAAATCCTTCAGAATTTCCAAACTCATTGGATTTTATGTACTTTTTGCCTAAGAACCAACAATCGTGGCCAGTGGAGGCAGATCCATATGGCAGCTGCATCTCTGCCTGCTGCTTGCCTGTCAATTCTTCGTTGGACTCTCCCAGCTAAACACTGCACTGTATTATTCTATGAATTCGAACCACCATTTTTCTGTGGAACCGTGCTCTATCTCACCCATTCCTTGTTGCAAGTAGGCCTAAGAATAAATAAATACGTACTATATTACTATTATTACTACATCCCTTTCTCTGTGCCCACTCTGCAAGTTTCTACCACTTGTAGTGTTTCAGTTCTTTGGCTCCTGGGCATAGGGCAGAACTTTCTGTCCTCTGCATCATGCTCTAGCTTTGCTTCTACGCAACTCAATGCTACTGTCATTGTGTGGCCATAATTTCAAAAAGACTTTCCACTCTTGGGGCAGTTCTCTTTGTTATCTATCCGTCTCCAGTTACCTCCTCAGGCCATCCTGAGGAGGGCAGAAGTGGCCTCATAAGAACTTTGTCAGTTTGATGACAGGTGGCAATGGAGAAAATCCAGAAACCTTCCTAGCCAGAATTTAAAGACAGCAATTTCATTCAAAACAAATATCCTAAGGCGCATACCAGGCAGGGCTACTTGGGGAAAGCTGCAAGGCAGAGAAAACCACTCCTCATTGCTTGTACACAAGGGGTATGAAAGGTCTCTTGGCAGCCGACCTTTGCAGAAATGCGTTGGCATTTAGCCTTTTAGCAAAGGGTTTAAGTGGAGAGCACCCTCTTTCCAGAAGATCTCTAGTACCTTGCAACTAACACAGGAAGTTTTTCAACCAAGCGTTGCAAATTCATTTATTCCCAGAATGAACTACCCTTCAGTTTCTTCCGTCCCAGGTTTGTTCAGATCAGAGGAATTTCCTCCACATGGGGGCAGAAGCCTAGAAATGTGACAGCCGGTGCTTGTTCAATGGCACAGTATTCCAGGTTTAGGATCTAGACATGCAGCCTGACTCTGAACACACACAAGTCCACATCCTTTACCTTGTGGGGTTCTAAAAGTTCCATCCTGAAGAATGCATCCTATGATGCCCTTTTGCCACTGAGCTCCCCTCACAGCCTGCCTCACCACCTAGGTATGAATCTCACCTTAACTTAAGTTACAATGGAGTCTCTTCTTGCTTTAGGTCACCCATAGAAAACTTCTTCTCTACTGGAACTGGAACCAGTTTGGTCTATGGTGAAGATGCTGGCCTAGAGACCTGGAGTGGGTTCCGCCTTAGGCATGAAAGCTGGCAGGGTGACTTTGGGTAAGTCCCTCTCTCTCAGCCCAAACTATCTTAAGGGTTGTTGTTACCGAGGGGAAAATAGGAGGAGCAAGGAGCATTATGTATGGTCGCTGCCTTGAATTACTTATAAAGTAATTTATAAAGCCAGGATAAAAAACCAAATCAATCAATCCACAAAAAACTATGCTCCAGAGCACAGTCAGTTTCTAGAGGAAGCAGATGGGGCTAGACAAGAGTGAGCAAATACCACTAAACTGGGCACAAGGAAATCCTTGGATGCGAGATGGGGAGGTGGGTGCTGCATTTATCTAAAAGCTTCAGATCCATGAAATGTGCTGGGCCAGAGCTTCCAGTCAAAAATCATGATTATACATGGGCATACTGTGCAGAAACACACGGGCCTGGGGAAGGTGCTTTGGGGGATGTAGTATGAGCACAGGCCTCTCGTTTTGTGAGGAGCTGAGACTGAGTAGGCAAGCTCCTCCATTGCTCCAAGCTGGGATCCAGCCAGCCCCATCCAGTGCACATGGCTAGGGAGGCAGCCATTCTCTTGCACAGACTTCCTTGAATTGTGTTATCAGTAAAACTTTTCAAGATCCAGAGGGCGAGACCCTTGGCATGGAGGAAGCAGCCACTACACAGAGGCAGCATCTTTAAAGCCAGCAAAGACTTGGGGCGGGGGGAGCAGAGGATTGACTGGAGCGATACTTTATTGATATAGGCTAAGCCCGAGCAGACTTCGAGAGCTGGGCTGTCCCTTCCTCTTACACCCTAGTGAATTAATCTGAGCTGATTTCTGTTTTCCAAACTTAACGGATGCTTTTGCTTCTGTAACTGTTTTTGTGTAGATTCTCCGAAGTCATTTCTGTGGCTTTTTCCTTTCAGTTTACAGTGCAGTTATCAGCTGTGAATTCTCCAAATCAACAAGTCAGAAAATAGGTGTTCGGATTCCTTGGGTAATCTGCTCTCTGACACCACAAGGAGGAATAGCTAACGTGGCACTTCCTAACTGGCCAAAGGGAGCACTTTGCCTCCACAGTGGCCTTGGTGGTTATCAATCTTTGGCTGCTCATACTTTGAACATGAGTATCCAAAGCCCCCCATTCAGCTTATTTTAGGGCACCCACCCTTCAACACCCTTCACCCACCCTTCGTACAGATTCAGCCAGGGAAACGGAGATGGCTGTCAGTCACAGGAGCAAGTTGGGCCTGACCCTGGCAGTGTATAAAACTCCAATTGAAAGTGGCCTCTACCTACCTGGCTGCCATCCAAGTGATCTCTCTGGAGGGGAGCAGATGAGCCTACATAATTATTACAATGCCTACTGCTCCTAATTTTAATAATGGCTTCTTCTCTAGTCCATCCACAACCTTGACCACCACTCCAATCCAAAACACTTTAAACAGCACCATGCAAACATTTCATGGCCAATTGTACTAAACCCTTTTGAGACCATCAGGCAGCATTATTTAGGCAGGCTGTCAATCTAGCCCAAAACTATTAAGAGTTTTAGGATGTGACCCTATATATTCACATTAAAGGTACAGATCAGCATCAAAGCAGGTTTGGGAAAATAAGAGGCCTCACCCCAGATACTGCAGGGAATCAACCACTTCCCATAAGAATTTTCCAGGTGGTCTCTCACAGGTGGCACTGGAGGACTTAACAGAGATTTGCACTCATGAAACATAATTTTTAAAATAAGATGCTAGCTGCATCAATACATAATAATACACATCAAAAGATTTCTAAACCATGATTTATTGTCTGCCGTATCATACTAAGCCATAATCACACATTACTTCACCCTCAAAACAAAGAACGTACTCTGTAGCCTCAAGGAAATGTGGGGAATTTATCCACCATCATGGAGTTGATCACAAACTAAGAGTTTGATCTGCACTGCCCTAAAGCCATAATAACAGTATTGTATTTAAACTGATTCATTCTAATTAGTTCAGTGGGACAAAACATGCCAAATCTCCAACAGTAACTCAGATCATGAGGCGCAGCTTGCCACCATGTTAATCACAGATTCTACAGCAGAATTCAGCAGAATTTCTATTTGAGATAAACTGGTTCTCCGACACACTGAATTCCAACTGAAAAAAGGGACTCTTATAATTCAATATTTCCTTATCTTTTTTTGATTTATTGCTGTTTGTACCCAAAATGTAAATCCACCCTACCTCCAGCAAGAACCTTTTCCTGCAGCTCGCTCATCTGCTTCTTGTATGCCCTCAGAGCAGCTTCTTTAAAAGATGGGGTGCCTTTTTTTTTAATGGGCATTTTAGCAGGGACGACTGGAATATTCTTATTTTCATCTTCACACGCATCTAGTTCATCTCCAACCACCGTGTCTTGCCCAGCAACTCCCCAGGTATGCTGATCGGCGACCTGGTTCTCCAAACAGCCACCAGGAGAGCCTTCTTCTTGTGAAACAGCTGCTGCCTCCACTTCCCCTTCCTGCATCTGTTTTTCCAACTCAGTTGCGCTCGTTCTGCTCTCCAGTTTAGCAAGGACTTGCTCCATGACTTCTACATAATCTGTTTCAAGCTCGCCCGTGGATTCGCTTGGATCTTCCCCATCCTCAGCTCGGTAATAGGATGCCTCTGTGTAAATGTCAGAGTCCAAGGTGGTGCTTGACTCATTAGCAGTGGATTGAGACAGTGTCCGAAATCTCCCCATAAAAGATGACCCGCTGTCCTCACAGGCACTTAAACTCTGGGTGCTCTTATTCCATACCACTTCCAAAGCTGACCTTGCCCGTTGCAAGGTGTTTCCGAATTTGGGAAAGAGGAGGGTTTTGTCTGAAAGGTCAATGCTCAGCCGACTGTGCCAAGACTTGGGAGGCCCTTCCTCAGCATCTGTGCTGGGCAATTCACTTTGGCTTCGATACATCACAGGCTTCCTGGTTTGGGTGGGAAAGATGGCATTGGCTCTAGCCTCCTGCCGCTCAATGAGCTGCATTTCAGTAGTGGAGCCTCCCACAGAGAGGCAGCGACTATCTAGGGCATAATCATAATTTTCTGGCTCATACGGGGCATCTGAGAACTGGCCGAGGTCTACCTGTTGGTGGGAAAAATCATTTAAGTTATAACCCAAATGTTTGTAGCTTGAGGCATCTACTCCCATGTCTCTATTCTGGTCTAGCTGATTCCAGTCTTTCCATGGAGAAAGTGCATCTTCTAAAGAAATCTGAGAGTTACTATAGTGGCTCCGGTCTCCTGAGGCACATGCCATCCCATTGCTGACCCCACTGTCGATGGTTTCTGTATTCTCCATTTCACTCTCAAGTCTACGAGGGGGCTCTTCTGGATTAAACCCCTGCTCCTGCAGATCACCACTCCACTCGGCAGGGTCACCCTGTGTTCTCTGCCAGAGTTCCCGGTCGGAAAAAGATAAAAGCGAGCTCCCGTTTGTTTTGATGAAGTGTTGGTTCTCTGAAAAATCTTCAGAAAAAGATTGGCAGAGTTTAGAAAAATCAGACTCTGAATGACTGAGCTTTAGTGCTGCCAAATCATCTTGTGATGGCCACAGAGAGGTCACGTTGGAAGAGCTGCTAGCTTTGATCTCCTTCGGTGGGCTGCCTTGACTTGGGAAAGCATTGCTGTCTGGAGCCCTTTTAAGAACATCTCCCTTGTCTTTTGCAGAACTTCTTTTCATTTGTGGTGCAGATTTGGATATTTTTGCATACCTGTTCCGACTTATATCAGGTTCCAGTTCTTTGCCATGGTTATCAAGCAACTCCCAATCCTGCTCTCTGGCTCTGAGATCAGCAGCTAGGCATTTCAGATCCATACTCTCATACGTCTGAGACGAAGGGAAGCTTCTCTGCTTCCGCTCTTTTGAATCTCGAGGAAGAATTTCAGCTGAAACCCCAATCCCAGTCCCCTTAAGCTTGTAAGACTTTTTCAGAACCAAGTCTCTGTGCTGGGATGCTTCAAAATAAACAAGGATGGCCCGTGGCTTGGCATTAGGGCAGTCTCTCTGTTGTCCCAGTCGCTGTGCAAATTCTATTTTGACAGAATTTTGAGCCTCTGAGAATCCCATTTTCTCTATTAATATTCTGTGCACTACATGTTCAACATTTTCAAACCTCTCCTCTGGCACATTTAAAAATCTAAGACTGGTTTTGCTTCCTGCATGTCCAAGTTGCTTGATATAATCATATATATCACGTGTCTCCCTTCGTGATTGTACAAATCCAGTCCTCAACTGTTCAATTTCATTCTGCACGACTTCCACATTGCTGGAGATCTCATCAATGGACTCTCTGAGAGCATTGACGTGTCCCCGCAATTCAGAGAGCTCCGTTTCTATTTGACTGATCCCCTGAAGCTCTTTGAATATCATTTCCATCACATCATGGGTCTGACTGATGCACCCAGTGGAACTGAAGCTTGCTTCCAAGGTGCTAGACTTTGGCGGGCGAGCAGTTCTGTCCAGAGACTTGCTCCTCAGGCCCCAGGTTTTTTTCCACATGCTGAGCTCGGAGTCTGAGGAGACGTACTCCTGGCTCTTCTTCCATTTCCTCAACTTCCGTAAAGCACCAAGCTTGAGGTTGTGCAGTGTGCGGTCCCCTTCGGAACTGCCATCTGAAGGGGCAAGGCTACTCACACTCTTCCTGTTGCGTCTCATGGGCATTGTGTGCAATGAATATTCTTTGCTCCTGTTTTGGTCTTTGGCTTCACTTAAAAATTCTGAGAATGAGCTCTCATTAGAAGAGCCATCTTGAAAAGGATCTTCATTCTTATTTAAGAAAATTCTCTGTTGCAATCCATTTGCAATAGCTGCCCGATAGCTGAAAGTTGGAGAAAGAGAAAATTCGTGGTTATTTCTCTCCTCTTTAGCTGACCAATTGCGAACAGAAGTATGCTTAGCTACTTTTTTTACTGTGCTTTTTAAACTAATTGAGAATAGCTTTACTTGTCCAATTTGGGAAATATTTAGTTCCTTTTTGCTTTGACAGCCCTCTTGTTTGTTCTTTGTATTGTTTTCCAACTTCTTTGTAAACATTCCTTTGTAAATCCTGGATATGTAAAAAAGGTTTCGGTTCTGGAGGAGAGCAGAAACCATGGAAGGCGAGTTCAGTTATCTTTCCCCACAAAGACAGCAGTTCCTTCTTGACACAACCATTTGTGTGCTTCCAAGGTAAGGTGAGGCAGGGCTCTCTTAACAAGCCAGGACAATGTACATTGGTATGTGTTAACCATAGTTGGCAAGTCAAAAGGCAGGAACAGCTTCAGGTAAAAGCCCACAGGTCTGAAAAATCCTGGTTCTATTTTCCATTGCTTCCTGCAGCATCTAAAAAGCAAAGAACACTGTTACTATGACTTCCAAACTAAATGCATAATGTTATACATCTCAAAAATACTGAACACTTGCTCATCTGACATTTTGATACATAGAATTATTTAAAAAGTAATTTATGACAGTTGGAGAAACTGCATTTCCTATTTACAGAAGAAAAACCATTCAAGACAGAAAGTAAGGTAAGTTGTTTTCATCCACATTTCAGCAAGCATGTCAGTTCTGAGGTTAGAAAAATATTTTTTTTAAATAAGTGATGCATCAAATTAAAGCTCCTCAACAGAACCTTTACAATTGTGTTCTTATATAGGGTTCCTTGGTAAAAAGAAACATTAAAGTCAGCAGGCCTCAAGTATATTTTGCTCAAAGCCATTTGTGGTCAGGCAGTTAAATGTAGTCTATATAGACGCTGCTTGCTAGTAATTCTTTTGACCGCACATAGGCAGTTTTGCACTTTATACTTTTTTTAAAATTGTATCACTCAGAAGTCAGAACTTTACACATATTCAGAGAGTACCCAGATCTGATTATGCCTTCATCTTTACATCCACCTATTCTTTCTAAGCATTGCTTAAACAAGTGCAACACAAGAAATTTTCTTATAGCAGCCCTTTAAGTGGTACAATGCAAAATATATGTAGTCACAGAGATAATTTGAAAGACAATGTCTAGACGTCAAAAGAAAAGAAAAAGAAAAAATAAGGAAAGAGCAAAAGGAATTTGTTCTCAACACTTCTACCTCAGAAGAAGAAAAGTTTTGGGTTTTTTGGGGGGAAGGGGAAGGAGAGGGAAAGGAGTAAAAAAAAACCTGCAATTTTTTTAAATAATGGTGAATATAAAACAATCAGGCAGGATACAAATAATTAAAAGTTTTTGACAGTATCAGAACAGCACAATTTTCTCTGTACACAGGATTACTATATAAAAGAACAGAAAGTGTATCTTAATTCAAACAAGACTGTTCTTAGAATCAAAAATCTATCAAGATATTAAAAATGAAGTGCTAATAATAGCTATAACTCAGAGAACAAAATTCAATAAACACTCTAATTTTTGAACAATTAGTCTGTTTATTTTGCATTCTAAAATATTATGAGCATAAGAGCACAATAAATTATTATTTTCTTATTATATCAATTACATCTAATTTCCATTTCAGTTTTGCCAATATGGCACATCAACTATATGAAGAGATGTTGATTCCTTAGGAAATCCTATATAGTTACATTTCTAAAATCTAAAAAAATATTCTAAAAAATATTCTAAAATCCCTATTGATTATTTAGTCCAGCCTGTGGCCAAATGCAAGGCTGCATTACTACAGCGTCTTCAAAATATCTTCTGCAGTTCTTAACACGGGCAAAGTAAACAGGATGGTTCTTTCAGCACAGCCATTGTGTAACCTTTGTACCCTGTGCTGCTTACCCACATTTTGGACCAGCTATGATTTTAAAGGGCTTTTAGCCCACAAAGCATGTTGTGATCATCAAGACAGGATGGCCCTGCACCAGCCAAGTTCACTTCAGTCCTTGCAGGGCATTTGTGAATTTTAAACAAGCTGCAATGCAAAATAAAAAAAGAACCAAACTGGGCTTTTGAGGTCAGCAAACACGTGAAAAGGCACTGTGACTAGGCTGCTGAAAGACAGCTTGTGGTCACGTGTCCATTTTGATTAATGCTGCTCAGAAGCGAGAGACTACCAAGCCTCCCTTGGGAGACCCCAAGTCCAAGGCGACATCAGGGGACAGCCAGGTACCCTGAAGCCAAGTCCTTTCCTGATTTAAAGAATGTTCATGGAACCACAAGCATTCACACCCTGCAGCCTCAAGTGACAAAGAAGGAGGAAGGAGGAAGAAAGAGGGACTGGGAAGGGGAGATTGGCCGGAGACCAGCAGCTGCATCACATGAGTTGTTGTATCTGCCTCCCTTTGCAGCATGCTTGGCCTCAACTATATTTCCTAGGCAGAGCTTTGTGCTCTCCTCTGGCTTTGTGTCCTTCTCTGAACTATTGAGAAGGACCAGGACAAGGGAAAAGACCCCTCGGGATCGCAAGGGACAGACTCCCCCTGAGGGCCGCAGCTTTGGGCTGCAGAGAAAGGAGCCCAGGATGATGTACAAAGTAAATATTGCAGCAAATCGGCGAGGAAACCCTTCACGCTGGGATGCTTTCCTATTGCATTAATCCTGCCCTGTTTTTGCGGGCTGGACACTAAAACTAAAAGGAGTAGAGCGAAATATTTCTTCCTTCTTCTCCGCGACCGGCTGCACTTCGTTCCGGTCCTCCAAGCGAATCTGAGACCGCCAGGCCGCTTCTGCCCTTCCCGTGTCAGCCCCACTGCCCACTGCATTTGGCGCCCCCGTCCGCGCAGGGGAGCCGGCCTCCGCGAAGAGCTTCGCGGAAAAGCGGCCCCGCCGACCACCCCGCTCGGGCTTCCTTCCTGAGGCGGGGTCAGAGCCGCGGCTCGGAAAGCCCTGTCTCGGCCGCAAAGGGGCCGCGTCGCCTGGGGGCGACCATTCCCGCCGCCCTGCCCCCCCTCAGGGGTCCCGCGGGGCGAGGCGGGGCGCCGGCGATGTCCCGAGGGAGGCAGGGAGCCCCGAAGGTGGAGCCAGCGCCTCAGCGGCCGGTCGCTCGCCGCCCTCCCTCAGCCTCCCGGGATCCCCAGAGAGATGCCGAGCGCGCCCAAACCTCCAGCACTGGGCGGGGTCGCTCGCTCCGGGAGGCCCCCCTGCTCGGCCCGCAGCCACTGGCCTCCCGCCCCCAAACAGGCTCCGCGTCTCGCCAGCTTCCCGGAGGCGAGGCCACCGGCCGGAGGAAACCGCGGCGCCTCTCCGGTGTGAGGAGGCAGCCGCCCGATCGGCCTCGCAGCGGCAGGCAGCACCTGTACCAGGCAGACCTGGCGCCGGGGAAGTGGACCTCGCCCGGCCTCCCGCGCCTGGCCCGCGGCAGCCCCGCGGGAACTTACCGGGCAAACTTGGGCGGCTACGAGCCTGCAAACGAAGCGCCTCGGCCCGGCTGGCACAAGCGGCTGGGCTCGGTGGCGGGCCAGAGCCGCGGCGAGGAGAGGCGCCGGCGGTGTCGCCCGTGGGCCAGCAGAGCAAACGAGCGAGCGCCGACTCAAGTGCGGCGCCAAAGCTGCCCCCGCCGGCGGGCGGTTCCTCGGCGCGAGCTGTCAGCGCAGCCAGCTGACTCCCGCCGCTGCTGGTGCTGAGGCTGCTCGGAAGGCAGAGCCCGGCGCGGGCGGAGCGCTCCTCTCCGGCACCGCCCCCACTCTCGGGGCCTCGTCTCCGCCCGCGCCAGCTCCAGAGGAAAGCTCGCCTCGCGCTCCACCTGTAACGGACGCGAGGCTTTTCCTCCGGCGCTTGCGGAAGGCTCGGCTGAGGCCCGCTGCTTCGGCTGCGACCGAGCCTCCAGCGCCGACGGCACGGCACCTCTGCAAAGCGCGGGACACGGTCAGAACAACGCCGCTGGCGAGAGAGCTCGGGAAGCGCGGCCACCTGATCGGCCGAGGCTTGCCGAGGAAGAGCCCCTTCCCGCGCGGCAAAGGCTAGCCTTGGAGGCGGCCCGTGTGATTTCCCGCCAGCTCAGTCGGGAAGGGGCCAGAGGCTAAATCCCCCCTCCCCGCCAGGTTTGCCGCATGTGCAGTGGAGCCTCTCCGGCTCTTCCGAGGTGTTACACTTAGGTGATGGGCGGCAGGGGGCAATGCCTGACCCCCTTTAAGTTACTGCAAGGCCTGCGCGGTGCGGAGATCGCCTCCGGGGGAGCCTGGCGGAGTTGGCGCCCCGGTCAGCCGCAAAGGAACCTTGGCCGCGTCTGCCGGGCTAGGCGCCTTCGAAAGGAGCCCAAGGCTTCGCTGTGAGGCTTTAGGCTCGACTCCGGGGGAGCACCGGACTTCGACGGCAGGCTGTTGCTGGGTTCCCTTTGGATCGCTGTGCCTGGAGCCAGTTTTGATAGGCCCAGCCCCTCCCCCTCTTAAGGAAAGTGATTTGTTATGGGTTGTTTCTGCCAACGGGTGACATGGGGGGGGGAGAGTGGGTAGCGTGGAAACCAATGCCAGGGCACTCCACTCACTGATGGCAGCTCTCAACACATCCTGAAGTTAGGACAGCCCCATCTTCCTCCAGCCCTGAGATGATGCCATCCCTACCTGGTTGCAGAGCTCACTGGGCAGCAAAGGTCTCGGCCTCTCTGGCTTGGCAGGCCCCGGTCTTCATGCCTCTGTTCCCCTGCCCCTTTGGGGAGTCCCCAAGCCCACTGTAAGCAAGGGCACTTGAGGTTTCTGTGGGGTGAGAGTAGGTCCTGTGAAGGGGTTGCCTAACACTTGTCAAAAGTGTAAACACCAATAGACCCATTTAGTAATCTACATTTTTGAACAAGGTCACCAATAAGGGAAAGAACTGCAGGTCCATTCAAGCAGGATTTGCACTGGGCCTTCTCCCAATGGGGCCTTCTGAGGAGAAACTCCACCAGCTTGAAGGCTCAACCCTTTGAGGTTGGGACTCTTCTGGCTCCTTTGGCTGAAGGGCCCTCAGAGGCCTGCTCTGGGGACCTGTTATGCTGTCGCTTGCTGGTGGCATTGCAGCAGCTTGTGTTTTAGAACGTGGCTCCAGAGAGCATCTGTTGAAGTCAATTACAAGATTATCGATCTACGGTGGAATTAAAAGACCATTGAGGTATAGTCCTGCCAACAAAGTGTCTGGGGATTTTTATGGATTAGCATGTAATAAAATAAGGCGCACTTTCCCTGCTTTCTAACAAAGTGAGTGGGGAAGATAAATAGTTTGTGCCAGCAACTGACAAGCGCAGAGGACCAAGTGGTTCATCAAGCTCTAGAAAGCTTCCCCCCACTCCCAGGTCACATCTTCTCTCCTACACAGGAACTTCTCTTTCCTATAGTCATGCCATCCCTCTCCCTACTAGTCATCTCCAAAGAGTTAGGCATACGTCCTTCAGGATCAAAATGATTTGACCTGGATGACTGCATCTGTACCAGCTGTTCACTTGGCAAGGGCTTTGGAGAAAAAACAATGGCTTTGAAGCAGAGCAAAATAGAGCTTCCTACACTACTAGTGAGGGGTGCATTTGCAATGGGAGGGGGTGGAGGATGACATCACCCAGTCCTGCATTTAAGAAGAGGCTGGGGATGCTGGTGCTGGTGCTGGGGATGATGAGTGCCCTGATGATGGGGCAAGCAGAGGTAGAGTTTTGTCTCAGGTCTGGGAACAGAGCAGTCACAGGTCAGAGTCTTGAGAAGCTTGCAAATGCCACTTGAGCCTCTTTCTACAATTTTGCAACATCTTCATGGAGCCCTGGAGTTGTTTCAGTGGACTGGAAAAGAGGAAATCCTCTCCCTCTGTTCAAAAAGTGGGAAAACGATAGAACTATGGGCTCGTCAGCATGAGATTGACCCTCACAAAATTCTGGAACAAATGATTAAGCAGTTGTCTGTGAGCATTTAGAAAATAATAGGCTGCTTGTCAGGAGCCAGCATAGATTTATCAAGAATAAATTGTGGCCAAACAACCTGATCTTCTTTTTTGACAGGGACCGATTTAGTTGTCAGCGGGAATGTGATGGATATCGTGACTTCAGCAAAGCAGTCAACAAGGCCTCCCATGGCATATGACAAAGTGGGGCTTGAATTCTGCCGCTGTTAAATGGACATGGATGGTGGAAGAACCATAGCCAGCAAGTGTATGTCCAGGCTGGAGGGAAATGTTAAGTAGCAGACTGCAGGACTCTGCTCTAGACCCTGTGCTGTTCAATATATTTGCAGATTACTTGGATAGGGATTAGGAAATATAATTATAATACAAAGGTGGGCCAGTAGAAAATAGCTTAAAGGATAATATCAAACTTCAGGAGGATCTTGGCAAATAGGAACTTTGGATTAAATTTAGCTAGACAAATTTCAAAAGAAACATGCAAACTTCCGAGTAAGGAAAATGACATGAATATGGGATGGAGAAAGGGACGTGGTGGCTCAGTGGCTAAGACGCTGAGCTTGTTGATCAGAAAGTTTGGCAGTTTGGCAGTTCGAGTCTCTAGTGCCGCATAACGGAGTGAGCCTTGTCCCAGCTTCTGCCAACCTACTGTAGCAGTTCGAAAGCATGTAAAAACGCAAGTAGAAAAATAGGGACCACTTTTGGTAGGAAGGTAATAGTGTTCCG
>JANHGC010003601.1:95516-109785 GCA_027560395.1 Boaedon fuliginosus
AGGCAGTTCACACAATACCTGTAAAGTACAGTGCAGATATGGCCTAGAAGAAGGTGGCGTTCAACAGACATTTGGTTAAAACCAGCCTAGGCTAGAAAGAGAGAAGGAAGTGAGAAAGAAACTTACCATTGCCCCACCTTGATTCTCTTGGCTATGGGGCGGGGGCGGGGAGGGCAGGGGAGAGAAGCTCTGCCCAGCTTCCAAGAGTATGTTAATTATAGTTGCAACAAAAAGTCAGTACCGGGAGTTATATTATTATTCACCAACAACCTTGTGGCCTAGTTAGAACTAATTAAAGTTTTTAGACTTTTCTCAGAGGGAATCTCAGGTATAACAGATTCCAAAGGCCATCTAGAAAGTTAAGAGAGCATGAATTACTACAATTGCAAATGGAAGAGCAGATAAGTGACAATCTCGATTTCACTGAAGCCCAATTAAAAATAGCTGCAACTGACTGACTGTTGAATGCCAGAAGATCCAAAGCAAAATGAAAATGAATGCAGAATAGGCCGGGCAAGGAAGAACTGTGGAACAGAAGAGGCCAATTCCCTTTGAGTTGTCTGATTTCTTTGTCCATTTTTAGACAAGTTAAGGGAGGGAAATTAACTTGTTTGGAACACTGACATTATGCATAGCCTAAGCTATGTAAAAAGTACAGGTAAGGAAAATCACAAATGAAGGACTGAAAAGCATTAACAAAATCCAAAGGAAAAAAGCTTAGAAAACTCCTCTCTACCTGCTGTTAAAAAAGTTGTCCCTGTTTTTTCAGGCAAAACCACAATGAGGGATTCTCTTCAGATGGTGACCCTGTGGGGGAAACAAGCCCCTCCCCACAGCATCACAGCTATCCTCATCACAGATGACCAGAAAACAATCGTCACAGGCAGTCACGAAGGGCAAGTCTGTCTTTGGGACCTGTTGCCAGACCTCCAGGTGTGAAATGTCTTCCTGGCTCCTTCCAGGGCTGCTCCCAGCTCCAGTCTGGGCAGAGGGAAAGCTCCTCAGTGAGGACTACCTCTCCCCAAGCAGAATTAGCCATTCCTTTTTGGGATACCCTAACCCAGGGGTGTCAAACTCACGGACCACAGGCCAGACGCATCACATGCTGGCCCTGTCCGTGCCCGTTTAGCGAAGGGGGGGAAAGTCTCGATACGTCACCTGACGATGCAAGTTTGACACCCCTGCCCTAACCCTATCATAGGCTGGGGAGGATCAGTTTAATTCTTTTCAGTAGAAGGCTGTCTTCCATTTATCTGCTCTGTAATCAAGAACATATAATCCGTTGAAAATCAGTCCTTTTGACCTTGTTACATGGTTAACCTTTTGCCCTTGTAGATGTACTCAAGGCAGATGCTTTTGGGGCACACGGCATCAGTGACATGTTTGGCGAAGGCAAGAAATTTTGAGAAGCAACCGTACGTGGTCAGTGCTACTGAGAACGGGTCAGTCACTCAGCATTTCCCTTGACGCCTCACCTATGGAAACTTCTGAGTTGCAGGAAATAGACCTGCTGTTTTGGAACAGTAGAGATTGGTGCCTTGTGGCTTTTCTTAAGAGTAATTCTTGCTAAAGTAGGTCAGGACTGGTATGAGTATCTCTGATATTTCAGGTGAAAAAGGGGGCTAGCTGTAGAAGAGCCCTGGAAGGTGTGTTAATAAAAGTGGGAGGCCCAAGGGAAAAGGGAACATTGATCTTCTGAAATACAGAGAAGGGATAGGAGCCTTGAGCCAGAAAAACAAGAACGTTTGTAACCTGCCTCTGATGTTGGCTGCTAATAGAAGCAAGGTAGCTTGTTCAATGTGTCAGCCAAAGCCATTTTCTGCTTTTTTTAAGACAGCTCACAGGAATGTTGACAGAATTGTTCCACGATAGGTGAGGATGTTTAAGCCTTAGCAATTTAAAAAAGCGAATTTCATCATATTTTAATAAAAACTGGTTTCAGTGTAACTTAACACCTTATCCACTGCCATCTGTCCTTAAATTTCAAAGTAAATCCCATACTGGATGTATGTGAGTGTATCATAGCACATCATCAATTGTTGTTTTGGCAGAGAGATGAGCATCTGGGACATCACCAGTGGACGGTGTGTAGAGAATACAAGGCTTCCATTTCGGCACACAGCCATCTGTGTAAGTAGAATACAGCCTTATCTGTGTTCTCTTGAGCACCATTTCCTAGCAGCTTCTTCTTACATAGGTCTTGTTGGTGTCTCCAGTAGTTCGATGAAAAAATGTTCCAGAGGTAAGAAAGGACTAAACTGAATTGAGTAAATTTTTACTCAAAAATTGAGTAAAGATACAACGGAATGAAAATCTCACCAAATGCTTAGAACTCCCAGACTTCTGGTAAGCACTAAGTATTCAAGAATGCTTAGACTGAATCTGGCATGCTGTTTCTTTTTTGGGTGGCATTATATCCATTAGCTTCTGTCTTGCACTGTGCTGAGCTGAAGCTGCTGCACTTTCTGCCTTCCCTTTTTTGGCTTTGGAAGGAAGGAACCGACTGGACAAGACCAGGCCACCAACGAAGCATGTAGCTCCTGCTGCCATGGAAATGCAGCTGCACACATCTCCAGTTCCTGCTGTGGTATCTCTAGCGGTGGGGCCATGAGCTGAAGTGAGCCTAACTGGAAGGTGGCTGAAGGCTTGAAACTGGTAGAGAAGCCCAAGGTTTCAGACAGAATTTGGAGATGGCTCCAAACAAAATGCAATGGCCTTGTTTTATTGCACCTGCTTCTATACTGCAGTGCCTGTTGAAGTGCATCAGATTTAGAATTAGAATTTGTATGCTCAGGAAACATTTATAAATGGAACACAGTCATGTGATTTACTTGCATCGTGGGTGAGAGCGAGGCAAAGAGGATTCTCTCTTCCACTTGTGCATGATCTCTGTTTTGTGAACTAGGGATGGTGCATTTCCTTGGTACACTAGCAGGTATCTGCAGAAAGACAAGCACCTCCTTCATGCATCTTTGGAACAGCACATAGAAAAGATTGAAATGGAACTGGAAAAGGGTCCACAGGAATCCCTTTATAGCTAGAAACAGCCCAGAATCTGGTCTAGGATGCTATTGTGAGCTGTTCAGATGCATCATCTTGGTCAGCCACTAGAGGGCAGAATGCACTTGGCTTGATCCCGGCATCTCTGGGGTCGGTGGGCTGTTTGGTAATGGGTGTTCCCAACTAATGTCTGGTAGAAGTCAGTCTTGGGAAACAGACGTGCTTCTCAGCTAATCTGTCTTGCCTTTTTCCCTTTGTACAGTATTACCACAGCTCATTTCGCATGGCAGGAGAGGGCTGGCTGGTCTGCTGTGGGCAGTATAACGACATCCTCATTATTGATGCGATAACCCTGGTGGTGCTTCACACATTAACCTCTTCTTCCTCTTCAGACTGGATCAGCTGCATGTGTTTAGTGCATTCTCTGAGGATTCAAGGTATATTTGCTGTCAAAAGCATGCAAGTTGGATGCTTCTATGCAAAGTTATCATCCGTGCTTATCCATAGATACTATAAGATATAGGAGGATTGCTTTAAAATTATATTGGTTTATTTATAATTTCTTTGGTGAGTGGGTGGGCACATGCCTGTTTGGAAATTACATGAATTGATCAAAGCTGCAGAATACAGTTTTGTACATCGTTGTCAAGAAGGCTGATGGCTTACTCCCAGAAGAGCCTGCCTCCTGCTGGGGAGGAAGGCTGGATTCTGTGGGACCCCTTTTCTTCTGGCCACACTTCTTAGGCCCTGGGGCACATCAGGATTGCTGGTGCAAGGACAGTTTTGCCCGCTCTTGGAACTTTGGGATAGTGAGCAAGGGCAGAGCATGCCTCAATTCTGAAGGCTCTGAATAGGAGCTGCAAGGACCCTCAATAGGTGCATCCACCCACAGACACAAAGCAGGACACCATGAGGTGCTCCTTGGAGGCCAGGTTTAGGTGCATTGGCAGAGTCTTGCCCTCCCATGTCATCTTGGGCAGGCAAGAGCAGCTGTGCCATTTTCCTGCCTGCCACTCCTCGTGCCCCCTGCTTCTGATTCTCCCACAGCCATCCTGTTTTGCTTTTCCAGAGGATTCTTTACTAGCTGTATCTGCAGCAGGAGACCTTAAAGCCTGGGATTTGTCATCTTCGATCAGCAGGATACAGGTGAGAAGCAGTAAAGGTCCATATACTGGGCCAAGTGTCTCTTTCTCTTCAATCTGGCAGTGTTGATGTAGGAGGGTTAGCAACATCCCTGTAAGTGGACATAGAGGGGCCCGAGGTGGTGTTGAAACTTCTGGAAAGTTCTGCATCCGGGCCCCAAGCTGAATGCAAAGCAAGTTTTCACCTAAAAAGGAGTGGTCATATTTCATGCTAAACATAATGGGAAATTAATTTCCTGGACATGACATGGACTTTACAGGGGGGGGGGGGGAAACAAGTCCATTTTTTTTAAAAGGTCCAATTCCTATCTCAGACAGATCAGAATAACTAAAAAATAATTGATCCCACAAAGAATTCCGAAGATATGGTTGCAATTATATTTCTAGAATACATTTCCTAAAAGAATCCAAATATTAAAACATGTATATTTCGAAACTAGAAAATATGCACAACTTTCTAACTGTCCTAAATCAGGTATCATATAGCTTTTGGCACAAGACCTCGCAACTAGTATATTCTGAAGGAGTACAAAGTTCCCTTTGACTGGGGAAATGAGGCGGGGTATAAATCGAGTTCCCCCTTTGGGGTGAAGAGAGGCGGGGTATAAATCTAATAAATAAATAAATAAAATAAATAAATAAATACATACATACATACATACATACATACATACATACATACATACATACATACAAAGGGGCATGGGGTCATTCTAAGAAATGTCATGATACACGAATGCCCCCTTTTCTCAGAAAAAACAGGAATTTAAGGGAAATATCAGTTAGTTTCTATGCTCCATAGATACGTCCATATAAAATCTGTCATAGTTGGGGGGGGGGGGAAAGTCAGTCCCTAGCTTTTGCTGTTTGTTTTGTTTGCTGTTTGGTCCCATCTTGGGTTTTATTTCGCCTAACCTGTGACTGTCACTGGGTAGAGAATGTCCTGGAGGTCTCCTAAAATCCCAAACTGCCCCAAACAAGGCAGCATTGTTTAGATGTTGAAATCTTATAAGAGAACTGACAAGGGGACCTTATGCTCCCTTTGCCATTGTAGTTGAGAGCATGCTAAAATACAAGAGAACTGAAAGGGAATAGATTGGAAAAGGAGTTCAAAATTTATTTACCTATTTATTTATTTATTTATTTATTTATTTGATTTATATCCCGCTTCTCCACCTGAAAGGGGAACTCGAGGCGGCCAAACAGTACAATAAAAGAATATCCTATATAATAAAAGTCAGAAACTCATTCACTCACTCAGTCAAACACTAGAGGGGGGGAGGTCAGATGATCAAGTCAAAATATACCCATCCCTCTGTTCTTTCCATTAAATCTAGTCGATGGGCTTAGGAAACCAAATACCATATTTGGGTGAGGCAAATTCTTCCCTCTTAATCTAACCAATCGACTCCCTGAGTCAACTTTTACTGCACAGCCCAACTGCAGTGATGACTGGCCATGTTATTTTTCTTTTTTCCATACCTCCCCCCAAGTGACCTTTTCTTTTTCTTTCAATGTGCAGGAGAAGCAACACATTTTCGAGAGGGAATGCCAACCTCTGGGCTGCACACTCTGCAAGGCAATCCGATTTTGCACTTATACGGAGAGGCTTCTCTTAGTTGTATTCTCCACTTGTTGGAAGGTATTTGTTAACAACGCGTGCAATATTAGGCATTTCTTTCACAAATAACTTTAAGAGCTTATCAAAATGCAAAGGTTGAGTGAAAACTGAAAAAATCATATACAAATTATAATAGATAATTAAGTCATAAAAATGATCATGAATAGACTAGTATTTAATCAACCAAATCAGACCAAACTACTAATGTTATTGATTTTAATACACATCCATTTTTCCCCAATTTGAGAAACTAAATTAAAGCAATTACCAGAATTACCAAAACCAGTTCATGTTTCATTCCTTTACAGTAATAGATCCAAATATTTTCTTACCTTTGCAAAAGGCATATTCTCAGTGTTTCCTTCCATGATTCTGATAACTGTAATGATTGAATGAGTTTAATAAATGGACTGTTATGCCCCGAGCTAATGAACTGTCTGGCCAATGCTTTTCTCCAGTGCACTGGCTGGACAAAAAGAGCCCCCCCCCCAATTCTTCCAGAAGGCCTTCATCATACTCAGATTTTCCACTGTTCCAAGATGTTCTCGCATGTTCTGCTTCCAAATTCACATTGCTCCCATGCTGTGTAACTGCTTCCTTTGATGGGAGGGAAGTAAAAGGTTAGAGGCCAGAGTGGATAGATATCTTTAATTTGCCTCTTTAAAGCAACAGAGGGTCACCTTCCCCCTTTTTGTCTCTGGCTTCAGGTGTATGATTACTGTGACTTTTGCTTGCTGTGGACTGAGTTTAGCCCAAGCAGCCAGACCTTGGCAGGAGGGGAAATCCTTGCTGCCCACAGGTTGATCATTTGGACAGAAAATGGGCACAGCTACATCTATCAACTGGTGAACAGGTGAGACACACCAAGTGCAAGGGGGTTGGCAGAAGCACCCCCTGGAGCCCGTGAAGCCTTTTGATGGCAAAACCCTTCACATTTCTAAGATCATGACTAGGGGACCCTCCCTTTGGCCCAAGGAGCTTTTGGTCAGGCAACTGCTGCTCTTGTTGGCCAAGAGGACATGTTCTTTGGGGCAATTCCCAGAAGGAAGTGTTTGCTAATGGAGGAGGTTCCGTTCCATGCATTGTCAGAGGACTGATCCTCCCTTTTCCCATGTCTTTAGTGGCCTTTCACGGAGCATCCAGCCATCCAAAGGACGGGTGCTGAAAGACACAGTTCGTCCTGTTTTACTCTCTTCTACTGAGGTGCAAGGCAACGAAGTAAGTTGGCTGGGTTTCTACAGACTTCACTGGGTTTCCATAACTGCAAGCACCGTTACCAACCAAAGCCCATAAAGCTAGGAACCGAGGGCATTTTCTCCAAGGATTTTCAAGCTGCTGTTGGAATCTCCATGGATTCCATTATAGGAAATTAAAGGATTTAAAAATGGCTCCTTGCTTTCTTTCATGCTTCTTGCATCTATAAATTTGTGATCTCTAAGCTGAAAATCAACTTATGAGTGACTGGAGGCTGTTCAAACTGCTAGAGGAACATAAGTGTGTAAGGGAAGGTGAAGCATCATTATCATGAATGTGTGCATTTCTTAGCCACTGTACTAATATGCAAGAAAACGTACAGAAAACTCTGTGAAGCTGGAACAAGCAGAAGTAATCTGCAAACTGTGAATTGGGACTTGTGGGTGCCCCTCAGAAATGCTGAAGAAGTCGATTATTTGTCAGCTAACAGAGCTCCTCCTCCGGGATTTTATTTTCAATAGAGTTTTTCTTACATCATGGGCTTCATGAACGAAAGGAAGGAACCCTTTTATAAGATTCTTTATTGTGGACAAGCTTCTGGGAGGATTACTTTGTGGCATGTTCCTGATGTGCCCGTTTCAACTCTAGATGGCTCTCCAAAAGGTTAAGATATTTTTTATTTTAGAGCTTGAACTGCAAAGGGTGAAAATGGGACCTCCTAGCATAAACTCCAGGATTTACTACGGTACTGTGCTTACCTACTCTATTGTACTCAGAGGCTGATATGGGTTTGGAGATACATCACTGCTAAATAATAGAGGCATTGGGAAGGGAAACAGTATGTAGTGCCAGTGGCTGGAGAGGCCCATTCAGAGGGCTGCTCGCATTCAAGTTCTGCTTATTCTCCATCCAAAGGCTGTTGCCAGGCCCAAAACACTAAACTAGAGGGACCCACCCAACTCTCCTCAAGGATATGAATAGGAAGTTATCATCGCTCACATCTCATTGTTTTTTTCTCTGCAGTGATCCCAGTAGCAGCATCCAGGACTCTGCAGGATAACTTTAACATCCACCGTCCGATAGCTGAAGATATCCCTGATCACCCCTGGGGAGCTCCCATCACAGTTTCTACATACATTCCCAGCCTCCAGAAGTTGGTCTGTGGATGTAAAGATGGCAGAATTATCACAGTACCAGCTTTGTATGTTGCGAAGGCCAGACTGTTGGGAGAGGGTTCCGTGCAGAAAGGTGAGCAGCTTCGCAGCATCCTTCTTTACTTTACAACAAGGGGGTAAGGAATTAGGGTTCCCCTCTCACCTGAATAAAACCTTCCTCAACTCCCATGTGCTTCAGGGACACGGCCACTGACATTTCTTGGCCAGGAGCTCTTTCTCCAGTGCGTCCTTGCTCTCTGCACCTGCAACATTGAGTTCCCTGGGGGTCCACATAGCTTGACCTCTGGGCCCTCAAGCCCAGAGCAAGTGGGTGCCCATCGCCACAGGGCAGCCATTTTATGAATATGGCCTCCCCTCTATCTCCGCTGGGGCCCAGAAAGGCCGCCTCCCATTCTGGCTGCCCAGGGGTCGATCTGGGAGACCTGCTGCTGGCTCCCCCTCGGGGAGCATTCTATGATGCCTGCTTCTCCTCCGCCTGCTCCCAGGGAGCAGTGGGAGCCCCCACCCAATGCCTGTCTCAGCTGGGGCTCCTGGGCTGCAGAAAGGTGGGGGGCTCCTGGAGGTACTGGCTGCAGCCTGCCCGATTCTCTCTCGTAGACACCGACACAGCCCGTGTGGTGAGTGGCACTGGTGGAAGTGGCATAACAGCCCTGCTGGTGCTGCCCGATCGGCCAACGCCCTGCTGGCTGCTCTCTGGGAGCCAGAACTCCTGCGTTGTCTGGTGGGACCTCTTCACCGGGGAGGCGCTGCACCGCTTTGCGCTGGATGCGGGACCCGTCACCCACCTACTCCTCTCGCCGGACACCTACAGGGTGAGTCGCAGCACCTGAGGTGACTCCCTGGGAACTTAACCAGGCAGGCCAGGCTTCTGCTCTGCTCCAGGACTTTCGGGTCGGGCGAGAGGGTCTCCTGCCCTGAGCACAAGCGGCCCGAGGCTGCTCAACATGTGTAGCTCTTCCTGACGTCTCTCATGGGCCAAACCAAGGAAGTCTTCCTTACCTTGTCTTTGCAGCAGAAAGGTCACCGCCTCGTATGCTGTGTGTGTAGCGACCACTCCGTCATACTTTTGCACGTGCAAGAGCGCACCTGCCTTATGCGTGCCAGGAAACATCTTTTTCCCGTGACAGCGTTACGATGGCACTCTGTGGAGAATCTGCTGGTCGTGGGCTGTGAAAATGATTCAGTCTACGTTTGGGACATTGAAACAGGTGATGGAAGGGAGGCTGCTCCGATTTGCCCCTTCTCTTCTTCTGCAGCAGGCAGCCCCTGGGCATCCTTTGGAGCAAATTGTAGCGATCGGCAGGAAAGGAACAGATGGGCTTTCATCTGCCCTTTATGTTTCCTCCTACAGTTTCTATTTTTGACTATTAGAGGGAGCAAAACTGGCCCTGAATAGGTCTGTTTTTTGTCTCTCACCCCAAAACCTAGACCTGTTATAAATAGACTGCAGAAATGTGAGTGACAATTAGATACAGGGAGGTAAGCCATCATCAAGCAGCCATCTCGATGATCAGTTCAGTTAATGGTAAGTTTATGGACAAATAGCCATGGACCCTG
This sequence comes from Boaedon fuliginosus, assembly GCA_027560395.1. Taxonomy (NCBI): domain Eukaryota; kingdom Metazoa; phylum Chordata; class Lepidosauria; order Squamata; family Lamprophiidae; genus Boaedon; species Boaedon fuliginosus. The sequence continues at coordinate 105,206 of JANHGC010003601.1, forward strand.
AATCTTTATCTTTGCTTGTCCCAGCAGAACCCAGATTTCGGTTGCAATAATTGGGGTGGCCACTAGAGGGGAGCGTTTCTTAGCCTTAGAGCAGGGGTGTCAAACTCAATTTCATTGAGGGCCATATCCGGGTTGTAATTGACCTGGGAGGGTAGGCAGCTTGATATCACTGTTGGGGGCACCCAAGAAAACAGGCTCCCGAGATCCATTTTCAGCTGCGATGGCCTCCTGCAACCCTCTGCCAGTGAAAACAGCACTTGGGAGGGCCTCACGCAGCCCTCACGAGCACCATTTTTGCTGGGAGAGGTCAGTCCTTCACTGTTTCCAGGGCAGCCCCATGGGCCAGATCTAAGGACCCCACGGGCTGGATCTGGCCTTGAGTTTGACACCCCTGCCTTAGAGGAACTACACGTCCTGGTTTGGATTATCAGAGGATCACTGTCTATACTGGCTTCTTTTTAAAAATGTGCCTTGAAAATTGTGGCTTGATCCTGGAGAATGCAGGGAAGATAAAGTGGAGACCTGCTGCTGTAAACATCCACCTTCCTTTCCCCCTTTGCCTAGGAAGTCTAGAGCGCCATGAAAGTGGAGAGACAGCCAAAGCGATCCTTGCTTCCTGTGAAGATTCTGGTCTTATGGCTGACCCTTTTTATGCAGCCTGGGAAGAAGATGGCCAGCGAGAGAAAGATCTGGGTGGCCCATTGTCCAACTCCTCTGACTTGGGCAGTTTTTCCTGCAACAGGCTTGCTCATCAAAGAAGGTCTTTTTGTCATCAGGTGAATACACAGAAGGAAACAGTTGCTGGGTGTGTGAATAAAAGCCTGGTTCTTTTGTGCTCCCTTTGGAAGCCTTCCCCCATTATTTCTGCATCCCCTCTGATGACTCCTCCTGCCCCCCATCTTTGGAATGCTTGTTCCAAGGACCGAGAGCTCCCATTGATAGGTTTTAGCCACATGTGCTGTTCGTTCTACATCACCATAGTTGGTGGCTTCATCCATTCAACCCTGAGAAAAAGGCATCCTTTTAATTGCCCAAGTGTTGAAAAATGGGCATTCTGCATTATAGTGTACTTATTAGCCCCCTCATCTATACAAACGTTTACAGCCTCTCTATCTGCCTGTGCAAGGTCTGCGCATATTTAGATGTCAAGTGTGCATTCTGCAATTAGTCATACCTTTCTATTGTGTTCTATTAGCCATCCATAAGTTTAGAGGAATGTTTTTAAATGAAAATGAAATACTCACCTAGAAAAAGCAATAGGAGCCCTTAGTAAGAAAGATGTGTTTAGCAAACAAAAACATGCCCTTGAAAAAGCTCCCTGGCTATTGCTGCTACCAACCTGCGAGTGGTTCACATTTGTATTACGATTCATGGGGTCTCGCCTCTTCCCCTCTCCTTCTTTGGGATACAGGGAGGAATGTGGGAGGAGAGGACTTTTTCAGGAAAATATGCAGGTCAGCAGGATCTGCAGGCTTGAGGAAAAGAGCACAGGAGACCTTCAGGTTTTCCACTTGTTTGTTCTTTATTTATTTATTTGTATTTATACCCCGCCTCATTTCCCCGGTCAAGGGGAACTCTAGGCGGCTAGTTCTGGTGCCTGCCTACCTGCTCTTAGAATGACTGGGAGTCTGCATGTCTTAGAGCTAAGATTAAAATTTGCCTTGGAAACAAGCTTGTCCTTTCTCTTTGTCTCTTTGCTTGTTTGATCTGTTTACAGGTTAAGGATGGCCAGCTTTGGAATGCTGATTTCTGCCTTATGGACACCACAACATTGCAGAATTTCTGGAGTCCAAAGGGGAAAGTGGGGCTCTTATTAGAGGAGGCTGCTAGGGAAGAAAAGGGATCAAGGGAGGGCTCCTCATTTCAGAACAGGAAGCATCAGCATAGCTGCTGCCAAGTGGGGTGGTCCTGCTGGTGGGAGAGAGACATGTCCCCTGGGAGAGTGAAGGGAGATCCCTGAACAGACTCTGTTTGTAGCTGATTATTATTATTATTATTTATTAGATTTATATCCCGCCTCTCTTCACCCCTTTCGGGGGAACTCGAGGCTGATGACCCACAGTCACTGGCTGCGGATGAACTGAGCCTAGAAATCCCTCTGAGCAGCTAAACCTCCTCAGGCTTTTCCTTTATGGCTGTTTCATTACACATTGGAAACATGTTTGTGTCATTTGGTTGCTGCTTTTCAACATTTCTTTACCACATTGATATGTCATTTATTCTTCATGCCTTTCTGTTTGGTGTTTTGCTATTTTTAATAGTGGCTTGTTTTATACTTCTTTTCAAAAGTAAAATATTTGCATATTTATTGATTACATTCATTGTTACGCGACATTCACCTGAATTGAATATAAATGATATAAATATTTTGTTATACTATTTAATTATAATTATTGCACTGACTACGGTAACATCAACTAAATTATGAAAACATTCATCTTTCAGTTAACTACTCTCTGCTGGGCTCAGGGGCCTTTTGCCGTTTGGCCATTGAGGGCAACATGGGAGAGCCTCAGTGTCAATGTGCTCCTTTTTGATTTGGAAAAGCTGGTGGAATTGCTCTGCTCCTCTCAGGCCAATGGACTGAAGTCCTCCAATTCCTTCAGCACCATGGACACTTTAAAGAGAGCCAGAAGCACAACAGAGAAAAGGACATTAGTGTTAAAGAGAAACAGAACTTCCGGATCCCTCTCTCCGGTGGATGGGCAGGTCAGAGTGGCTAGTGAAGGACAAGACTCTGGGGAGGTGCATACAGGTGGAACCCTGGAACAAAATGATGGCATCAAAAGACACAAAAAAGCAAAGAGTTCCAAGAAGATTAAAAGGCAGTCCTCTAAAAAAACCAGCCCAACTGTTGCCACAGAGGCAGCCAAACTCCTTTTGTCCTGTTTTTTCCCCTGGGGTATGAACAGAGAGTTGGACAGTCTTTGTGTTCAGTATTTAGGTATCTTGAGACTTTTCTCTCCTGTCTCCTTTGGACTACTTTCAAAAAACAATCATCTTACGCTGATGTTACCAGGATGGAACATTGCTAATCCTGAGAGGATGGAAAAGCAGCAGGAGGTAGTCAATCTATTTTCTAGCAAAGTGCTGCATTTACACAGCAAATACTATAGTGCAACCCAAGAGCAAACAGGCAAGAAGAATGGATGGAGAAATACTGTTACTTCTACAGAGCAAAGGCTAGTTTTGGCTTATTTGTTGAGCAGGATGTCTTTAGTTCAAAGGATAATTAACAGGCCTTCTGAAAAGACCAGGTAAGACTGAGTCTAGCTTTTTCTGAAATAAACATTGATTGCTATACAGGTAGTTAGAAGAAATGGATGGATGAGCGGTTCTTGCCTATCATATGTCATTCACATATAATCTAAGATTATGTCTTTGGGGTGGTTCCCTTCTCCCCATTCAGGTTTGGGTCACCAGGCCTATTCCTCTGAAAGGCCTGAGCTTGCCTGGTTCCTGGGAGAAGGAGGCCTCCAAGGCTTCCTTGCATTGTGTGCCCCACTGTCCCCTTTCATGAAGAAAGATCTCACCAAGAATGTGGTGCTTCCTCTAAATGCCCCCACTTTCAAGAACACAGCCAACTCCTGGTTTTCACTTCACTTGACTTGTCTTCTTCATCATCAATTGTCAACATACTTTTGATGTTGCAACAGTCCAGCTAGATATGTATGTATGTATGTAGGGACACGGTGGCTCAGTGGCTAAGATGCTGAGCTTGTCGATCAGAAAGATATTAGATAGATAGATATAGAGAAAAGGGGAGGGAGAGAGTGGGGAGAGAGAGACTGTTGGCCCTTTCCTGTCTGTGTTGGGGTCCCTGAGAAACATGATCTCTTTGCTTTCAGCCTCATGAAGCGCAACAAATGGAGACCTGCAGCATCTCTGGTCTTGGATGATCTTAGCCTAGAGTTTTCTCCACGTGAGTCCTGGTGGCACAATCCACATTGTTTCCTAGGTGTATGTTGTGATGAGAGGAAACCTTCCTTCTCGAGGGAAGATTCAGTGATGAAGAGAAACCATAGGTTGCCTCATGCCTTCCAAGCCCTAAAATGTTCAGAGGCACCAGATAGCCCAGAGGACCTGAGGAGGCCCAAGATCTATCAGTCTCTCCTTAATTTAATAATTTCAGCACATAGTACAATAGAACTGAACATTATTAAATAAAATATAAATTCCCCAATATTGTTTACAATAAAGATAAGAAATGACCACAAATATAGGCAGGTAAAAAAAATTCCAAGACAAATAGAAGTCTTGGTGCTGAAAAAATTGTAAAGGACACTTAAAAATCATTTGGTGAGATTAATTAGATAAGATGTTTAATTTTTACAAGCTTTTGCCTCAGAGCAAAATTAAACTTCTCGTAACGCAGTTGTTTACAAAATGTTCTTTTTAAAATTTACCAAGATTTCAGGAACAATGGCAAATATAATTTACTTTATTTATTTGCTCATAGGCTAAAAATAGTAAAAGAAACACCTAGCATAGATTTTATTTATTTTTATTTTATTTATTACATTTTTATGCCGCCCAACTCCCGAAGGACTCTGGGCGGCTTACAACATAGATAGCAATAG